>JADDOH010006561.1:0-14791 GCA_016648135.1 Agrypnia vestita | reverse complement strand
AAAAAAAAAAAAAAAAAAAAAAAAAAAAAAAAAAAAAAAAAAAAAAAAAAAAAAAAAAAAAAAAAAAAAAAAAAAAAAAAAAACCAAAAAAAAAAAAAAAAAAAAAAAAAAAAAAAAAAAAAAAAAAAAAAAAAAAAAAAAAAAAAAAAAAAAAAAAAAAAAAAAAAAAAAAAAAAAAAAAAAAACAAACAAAAAAAAAAAAAAAAAAAAAAAAAAAAAAAAAAAAAAAAAAAAAAAAAAAAAAAAAAAAAAAAAAAAAAAAAAAACAAAAAAAAAAAAAAAAAACAACAAAAACAACCAAAAAAAAAACAAAACAACAAAACAACAAAAAAAAAAAAAAAAAAAAACACAAAAACAATAAAAAAAATTTTTTATAAAAAAATAAAAAAAAATAAAAAAAAAAAAATTTTTTTTTTTTTTTTTTAAGGGGGGGGGGGGGGGGGGGGGGGGGGGGGGGGGGGGGGGGGGGGGGGGGGGGGGGGGGGGGGGGGGGGGGGGTGGGGGGGCGGGGGGGGGGGGGGGGGGGGGGGGGGGGGGGGGGGGGGGGGGGGGGGGGGGGGGGGGGGGGGGGGGGGGGGGGGGGGGGGGGGGGGGGGGGGGGGGGGGGGGGGGTGGGGGAGGGGGGGGGGGGGGGGGGGGGGGGGGGGGGGGGGGGGGGGGGGGAAAATCGCGGGTGGAAGGGGGGGGGTACGGGGGGGGGGGGGGGGGGGGGGTGGGTGGGGTGGGGGGGGGGGCCGAATTAATGCCAAAGTAACCTTCGTCTGCATGTGTGTGAACTTCCAGGGCGCGGCGGCCCGGTGTGCTCGACGCCGAAACTATTAATTTATTTTATTTATTTATTTTAATTGGATGATTCATTAATTAATTAGGTAGTATTTTTCGTTTCATGCCCGCTCCCAGTTATATATAGTCAGGAAGCGTCTCGATAAGCTATCATCATCATCATCATCATTAGCAGTGTCCCCAGTTATATATAGTCAGAAGCGTTTCGTAGTTCATCATCATCCACCATCATAGCAGCGTGCCCAGTTGTATATAGTCAGGAGGCGTTTGATAGTATCATCATCACCATCATTAGCAGCGTCCCAGTTTATATAGTCAGGAGGGTTTGTAGTCATCATCCATCATCATCATCAGCAGTGTCCCAGTTATATATTGTCAGGAGACGTTTCGATAGCATCATCATCATCACCATCATTAGCAGCGTCCCAGTTGTATACAGTCAGGAGGCGTTTTGATAGTATCATCATCACCATCATTAGCAGCGTCCCAGTTGTATATAGTCAGGAGGCGTTTGATAGTATCATCATCACCATCATTAGCAGCGTCCCAGTTGTATATAGTCAGGAGGCGTTTTGATAGTATCATCATCAACATCATCATCATCGTCATCACTAGCGGTGGTTCAGCTTTATATCGTCAGGAGGCGTTTCGATAGTATCATCAACATCATCATCATTAGCAGTGTCCCAGTTATATATTGTCAGGAGACGTTTCAATAGCATCATCATCATCACCATCATTAGCAGCGTCCCAGTTGTATGTAGTCAGGAGGCGTTTCGATAGTATCACCATCAACATCATCATTAGCAGTGTCCCAGTTACATATAGTCAGGAGGCGTTTCGATAGTATCATCATCAACATCATCATTAGCGGTGTCCCAGTTATATATCGTCAGGAGACGTTTCGGTAGTATCATCAACATCATCATCATAGCAGTGTCCCAGTCGTATATCGTCAGGAGGTGTTTCAATAGTATCATCATCATCATCATCATTAGCAGTGTCCCAGTTATATATAGTCAGGGGGCGTTTCGATAGCATCATCATCATCATCATCATCATTAGCGGTGTTTCAGCTATATATCGTCAGGAGTCGTTACGATAGTATCATCATCATCATTAGCGGTGTTTCGGCTATATATAGTCAGGAGACGTTACGATAGTATCATCATCATCATCATCATCACTAGCGGTGGTTCAGCTATATATCGTCAGGAGACGTTTCGATAGTGACAACATCATCTCCATCAGCGATGGCAGGGCTCCAGTTACACATCAGTCGGAGAAAATTAGGCAGATCCCATCATCACCGATGGCAGGATTCTAGCTGTACACCATTTGGAGAAAATACACCGACATCCCTGGCCAGGGGCTAGGCATATCCCTACTGTCCCGATCCACCTTTCCATCTACTAATACGAGGGGTCATGGCCTCGTGAAACCACATGGCAACCAACCATTACAAGTATTTATTTATGTATTGTATATGTAAGTATATGTATGTATATTATATTTTATTAGTATGTATCTATTCGTACGTAGTGTATGAGGGGGCTCTTCACGGTTGGCACAACACCCGTGCGGATGTCTTCCCTCGTCTGGAATGGATTGAACGTATTGATGCATACCAGATTATAATAAGTACTACCTGGGAGGGTGATTGCAGTCACTGTAGTGTCGCGAATGGCCAATGGGCTGTAGTTGCTCACAGGCGAGGGTTGGGGAGCCTAGGAAACTCCCCCTCCCCACTCGCATATTTTTGACTTGACAGGTGGCCCGGGACCATCTTTACAATAGCTTCAGTATATATACCGGAGTTTAACTTAGTTTAACCTGGAGGAGTTGGAATTCGGGGGGCAAACTGGCTCTGAGCCCGGACGCCAGACACTGACGCGAGGGATGGTGCGGTACTTTGCACAGAAGAGGCCCAACATGAAAAGGCGCATCCAGGCTCAGGTCAACGTATCCGGAACTCGTGTCGGGAGAAGGAAGATGGGATCAGTCACCGATGAGCCTTTGGGTACGGAGGGGCCGAATTTAAAGCAACCACATTTTCCGCGTACACATACATTTACACATACCTTCTACAAACCCCCTATCCATTAGAACCCAACGTACCACTAGAATGAGACATAGGGCCAGATACAGGTGACGGGACTTAGGCCGGCTAGTAAATAAACGTAACAATGTAATTGATATAAAGATAATGCAGAGTAAATATAAAAGATCGTAAGGAATAAGCACAGCGAGATAACGGCGGAAGATAAAATTATCAATCAGCGAGAGCGTCGAAGACGGAATCATCCGTAGGAGCGGCTACGAAGGACTCGAGGGCTTTCAGAGGATCTATGTACTCTATATGTGCATGCGCATGTGATAACGGCACGTCACTAACCTTTCCAGTGGATGGCGGTCGATCCCATACAGGTAGGACAATGGGGGATCGAGCGGAGAGGGCATGGAAGCAGAGGATCGCGCACTCTGGAAGCGCAGCTACACCAGATGCAGTGGTTTCAGTCCGTAGGAATGATAGGTAAATAATATAGGGCCACGGAACATAGTATGTTTAGCAATTGCACCGTAGGGCTTAATTGACGTGCTAGGTAGTTTTGTTTGCGTTTTCCATGAACATTCACGAACTTCATACCCCAGTATTTAATTTTAGTAAAGCTTGCGATAGGGTTACCACTAAACCAATTCATCCCCTATAGTTCGAAACAAAAAATTACACAACGTGAACTGGGGAGGTCTTGAATAAAGCGAGGGTGTTTGGAAATACTACGTTAAAAACCGTAGAGCCTTCACCCGACGTAGATAGATAGCTTGTTTGCCTCTAACAAGGCGTAAACTCAGTTAGGAATAGGATCGAGCTGTAAGGCGAAGAAGAGGAGCCATCACAAGAGTAACAGTTCAAAGTTCTGTGCAATCTAAGTCTTGTTGAATAGTTTTACTAAATGGAAGCTTGGTAATTAATATATATACCTAAAATGGAGTATTTGGATGAGCAACCGGTAATGTAGCATGAAAATTTATATTTTATATAATAATGAAAGAATAAAAGAATAATTAAAAATAATAATTTTCTGGGGTATTCTAGCATATATGTTAAATAATTCGAAAGAATATCATAAATACATTAAAAAGGATTTTGCATAGATTTCTCTTTAAAAATAAAAAGGTATCATTACAAAATGCGAAATCTATGTATGTATACTATGTCATGGAAAGGACCATAGATGTCTCTTGTATATTCATTCAAACATATGAAAGAAACTGATTTAGAACGTATATACAACATTTAAAAAATTGATAATTGAATTGGTGAACATCGGATAGCTTCGTCTCTGTGAAACATCTATAATTTATTTTAATGAATAAAATAATGTTTCGAAAATGAAAAACATGCTTGTTTGGTCTTATGGAAATACTCGTGCAGTGACAAAGTACCTCATTCTTTTTTCATAGCACTAACGTTTTTTTAAAAAAGTTATAAGTAGATAAAAAAGTACTTTTTATGAAGGACAAAAATTCCGATGAACGGCTAAATTCTCACGTTCGTATTTTATTTTCGCTATTTATAATCCAACCTACGTATGAATTTGTTTGTAATAGTTAATACCAGCAACGTGATTTACTTTGTTCATTTATTCGTCATTTTGTGAAAATAACGATTTTAATAAAAAAAAAAATTGCGTGTAAACGTGAATACAATGCACATTGATATTATGAAATAATAAAAATAGAACAATAAATGTAAGAATATAATAAAAATATATACATAGTTTGCATTATAAGCCTCTGAAATAAAATTCCTAATCTAATATGCAGGTAGATAGAATATGTTAAAATCCAGAAAATTGCTCCTAAAAATGGTGTAATTAATTAAAAAATGGTCAATCGAACATAGAACATGGCATAATTGGTTGGAAAAGAGCAACAATGACTGCACTCAATTCAGTTATTGCCACGCAGATATAAAAAATTATAGCTGTTATAAAAATTATCTTCAAAGCATCAATAATAACAAGGACAAATTAAATATTCAATTAATTCGATGTTTTTGCCAAAATATAAATAAATATACACCAATGCTCTAAAATACACATACAAACACAAAACTATACATTTTTAAACAACCCGAATGTCAATTTCTACACAAATAAACAAATCTTATTTTCAAATCCGATTATAAATATGAGCAGGTACAAAATTGGTGCATCTACCTAAATACATGAATATCTTTTTTAATCATATATTTATAGCATTTTTGTTATATTGTATACAGGATACATGTAAAAAAATACTGAATTGTACAACTCACTGTAGACCATGCTTTTCTCAGTGAGACAAGCGCAGTCCAATCAAAATCGTATATTAAAAAAAGTTAATATATAAATACGACAAAAAATTAAATATGACCTTCCGGGTGTATAAACACGTATATATTAAAGTTCGTGTACACACATGGTGCTACAGACTCCACTGTACTTATATATAGAAAAACTAGCAATCAGCTTGTCGTCATCATTTTTTTTTCCGTAAATTTTTTTAGTTTCAATGTTGAAAGTATAATTTAATACCAAAACAGGAAGTGGTCCACCATATAACAATCAAACATAACCAATTCACGCAAACCAACATGTTCTAATTTTTTCGTCATAATTTCACTTCTAAAGAGGGCTGTCAGGATCATGTATATGATGGCGTAGATGATCTGTTCACAATTTTAATCCGTGGCATGTTTTGAACTTTCCAGGATTTTTCCAGAATAACCAATATTTCTATATCGTCATCATGTCTGGTAATATAGCCAGCATATCTGACGATACAAACCCGCATAGTTATTTCTATTTATTAGGTTTATATTTATACTTACGGATTATAATTGTCATTATGAATAAGTCTGGATAGTTTTGGTTTAATGTTATTGTACAACATAACGGAAATCGCTTCACAGATAGCGATCAAAGTTAGGGTTGAAAATTTTAAAGTGATTTGTCATATCAAAAATATCTGCAGTTTCAGAAGCACATTCATAAACACTAATTTTTTCTGACATACACCGGGATATAAACCAGGAACTTTTCCAATCCGAGTAACTGCCATTACCAATTTGTTTACGCTTATTATTTTGGATAAAGAAAAATTTGAGACTGACGGAATACAGTTCCGAAAATCTTGATTTTCGACACGTTTAGAGATATTTCTTCTGACAGCCATGTTCCTTGAGTTAAATAACTATTATATATAGAAGGATATTAAAGTTTTTTCTCTCTTTATCATATTGTTATATATATTTTTTAAATTTTGTGTAATTTTTAATCTTTTTTTTTTTAAATAGAGATGCGATCACGGAATACGTGTCGCATCAATATTCTTGCTATTTTCAAACTAAGCTAAACGCTTGTGCTATGAAAATAGGACTAACTTGCTAGTCTGGAGTGAGGTTCGAACCCGCGACCCGCGATCACGAGGTCCTAACCACAAGATCAACAAGCTACTCAACGCTACGTTCAGATAAAGTAAAAAAAAATCTGTATTGCATTATATTAATATATTTTACCTAATTCAAAAAACCAGAAACTGTAAGCATCTTATACAGCATCTTCAAAATATTTTTTC
This sequence comes from Agrypnia vestita, assembly GCA_016648135.1. NCBI lineage: Eukaryota > Metazoa > Arthropoda > Insecta > Trichoptera > Phryganeidae > Agrypnia > Agrypnia vestita. The sequence goes on along the minus strand of JADDOH010006561.1, from coordinate 8,386 downwards.
TATGCTTTAAAAACATAGTACATACATTATATAAATATATTATAAAAACGAAAAAAATAACTTATTTATATGAACTGGATTTAAAAAGTAACGCGAAACAGAGGCTACTTTTCTGGACAGGGAACAGGAGGACCGACGCAAACACAATATTGTGCGAAAAGGGTCGTGAAATAAGGGATTAACCCTTTAAGTGGAATAGCAATAAAGCAACCCTTGTAATAAGCACACTGTAGCTACATACACAGGGATACAAAAGCAGCAGCCCTCTTGTTACAACAAAGCTTTAAGGCCAAAGTTGGCGATGAGCAAATCGACGGGATAATGTCAAACGATGAAGTTTGTTTGGATCTATAATACCTACAACTTCTACATTTGTTTTAAAATTTTAGGAACTCTCCTCAAATTGAATGTAATTTTTTTATTTTGCAATATAAAGTACTTTGAAAAACTTTTTCAAAATCGATTAATTTATTCTGGTGTCATCTCGAGTGTAGGTATTATTATTTTTTTTCAGATTTATAGCGTAATTTTGATAACTACAAAATTGAATAATAAGTTTATCATTTACGAATTTCTAGGGTAAGTGGAAGAATATGCCTAATAGGAATATATTAAGGATTTGACAGCATCTGGAGGTAAAACTGTAAGTTATAGTTTTTCTTTAATATTTATATTAATGTATAAATATTATTTATTTATATAAACCACGTTAATTTAGAATAATCCGGAAACGAAATATACAGTAAAAACTAAATATATTGTCTTAAGCCGGAAGTAAAGGAAGTTTTAAATAAATAAACTTTAATAAAGCGTTGTCTTTTATAATCAAAAATTAAGTAAAAACCAGACATGTCTTAATCCAAATTTACCCCACATAAAAAAATAGAAATAAATTGTCTTTATTGATTTTTTAAATTTCTGATAACTTTTCTCGGGCGTACATATGTACCTACTTGCTGAGGTGGTGCGGGTATCGTACATCGTAGCTAATTTTCACACAGATTTATCATATAAACTTCATCACATTTAATGACGTGCACGGAATATTAAAGCTTAAAAACCGCTTATGCGAATTTCGTTCGAATGATAGATATTAGCTCAAATGATAGATATTTGAAAGTTTTTTCGCTTCTCTCATATATAAATAGTTTCATCTCTGTGAGACTTCTATAATTTATCCTTAATTATTAATTCAAAATATTTGTTTTTTTCATTATCCTAAATGATTAACGTAACCAAATTGATAACACTGATGGTAACAAAAAATATTTTTCGACACATGGATTTTTATGCAAATCTTTCTAATTGATTACTGAAAAAATTGATAGAAATTAAATTTGTATGTTCTTAACTGGAGTTTCATTATTTTACGCCAAATGCCTCATGAAATAATTTTTTTATTTCAACAGGGCAATAAATTGATATCTAAACATAAAAATTTGTTAAACAGGACCTAAATATTTCACGGAAAATAAGCTAATTACTTTTTTACATAAAGCAGAGTTGCCTTCATAGCTTGAACCAGGAACTGTTCTCCTACCATTAAGCTATACAGCTAAGTGAGTTGCATAAATTCACTCGATATTTGTATGATTTTTTTAAAGCCTAATTTTTTAAGATAAAATTCTTCGGCGTACTTTAAAATAAAGTACAATTCCAACTTTCATGAAATATTCAGAATATTTTGAGTTTGTTCAAATCTTTCAGAACAGTGCTGGATTTATGTCACAGAGACATTATTAATCAATTAGTGTATATTATAGATATCTCACAGAGACGAAACTGTATTAATTATGGGAAAGTAGGATAAATCCAGCACTGTTCTGAAAGATTTGAACAAACTCAAAATATTCTGAATTGTAAATACTGGTCAAAAAGGAATTTAACAAAAATTGGAAATAATATTTCCTGGCGTATCCTAGTGTAATGCAAGTATTCGGATGAATTTCATTACACATAATAAAAGTATATTGCCTTCAAAATTCCGTAAAATCAATTGTAGATTTTCTCATTAGCGACATCTGTGGGGATTTAGGGGAATCAAAATGGCTTTGTACAGGCCGCATGCAAAAAGCGCTTACAACTCATATATGAAAGCTTCACGCAATTTGAACATATATACAACTTCCAAAAAATGAATAAGCATGGTATATTCTATCATGGGTGGAAATGGTGAATGTTACAATTGTGTAAAGTGATCACTTAAGCCTACCTAAAGACAGGTCATAAGTCCTGTTACACCCAAAAATGACTTCTATACCTACTTTCCCATAATTAATACAGTTTCGTCTCTGTGAGATATCTATAATATACACTAATTCATGAAATATGTTGAATGACTTCAAATTTTCTACGTAACTCTATATTTATAAAAACAATATATTTTTCTTAGATATTAACCCGAGAGCAGTGGCGTTATGAAGGTTTCTCTCACCAAAATTTTAATGTGTCTGGCACGTAAAGAAAGCGTTATAATTATTAAATCTACTCAATCTTTACCTTCTGACCATTTCTATGGGATGTTAATGCGACTAGAAGCGATACATTTAGTATTCAAGTAACCGTGCTACGGCGAGCTATCTGCAGGCGCATCGCAGCCGTGAGGGATTCCCTCATTGAGCCAATGACGACGTAAGTATATATTTTTTCGCAGTTTTCGCAATTTAAAAAAAAAAATTATAGGTTTTGATTTATCACAAAAATTATCAATTTTTATATGCAGAATTTCTATGTATAGTATTTTTAATGAAATTAATTTTTTCCAGATATATAAGTGAAGATTTTATGACTTTTACATTTTAGTTAGATTGATAAGGATTCACTGCCGTCGACTTCCCGACAAATGGTAAACCTGACAAATTAAGAGGATGCAGCCGATACTATCGCTTCATGACTGGAAAAAGAAGAAGATGCTATTAACTCTATCGATTCCAACAGTGACCGACCGAGGAATATTCGATGACGTTGTATAATTTGACCAAAGAAGCTATTGATAGATGTTGATGAGATGAAATGTTCATAAATCAGAAAGGGAATAGATGACCTCATACCGTGTTCTACTCCCTTTAGAAAATTGCTAGTATCAATGGACAAATAATATTTGCAAATAAAATTTGCAAATAAAAATTTTATAAGTTAGTCAACAGCGTCAATTTTTTTAAGGAAGCTGGGTATTTTGAAAAAACCACACAGATCAGATCTTTGCCAGAGAATAGAGCTTTAGTCGATCCCTAGATAATTAACACAATCTTCATGAAATATGTTCGAATCTGCCCACGAAGATAAAATGCTGCACCAAATTTGTGTGAAATTTATTATTTGTGTGAAAAACCACTGTGTAACGAACATGTCAAATGTTTTTGTTAGATATGTTTTGAAAGAAACACCTTTGAAGAACTCAAAGAATAGTAGAATATTTTTTTGTTATTTGAATTACTTATTTTTTTATGAAAAATAAGTTTTTTGTTTTTAAAAAAATGTTTTTCTTTTGTTTTTAATTTCATTTTTGATTAATTTCCTTCCAAATTTGGTAATAAATTTTAACATTTATGACGAAGGAGTGTTTCATTTATCATACGTAGAAAAAATAGCTCTAAAAAAGCAAATGTAACTAAATGATGTCCAATTAAAGGGAAATGAGAGAAACCCTCTTCGCGCCACTAACGGTGTCCTGGGGATGTCACTGCTCCCGGGTTAAAATAAACTTCTGGAGAATACCCAATTTAGGTCAAGTAAGTTAATTGTTGACTTGTGTGTATATATGTATAAATGTAAATTTTAAAACATATATTATCCAGCAGTGGATTGACAATAGTCGATGATTACATTATGCGGGTGTGATGGATGTTAATATTTTATTCAGCTTATTTCGGACTTTATTAAAATTCGATTGGGCTCGTTACCTAAACTCAATTAAAAATAAAATGACCCTTTTCATTTATATATTTTTTTTTAATGATTGATACATCACACAGTCGGCCGTAATCCGAAAATAACAATATCGTTTATTTTTGTACCTTGACAGTTATTGTGTAACGGTGCAATGCCGCCAATTTTGACGTATTAAGTTTGACAGGTGTGAAATTAATTAATTCGATCAATCAGAAAGCTCAAAAACGTAAAGAATGTTAAGTTATTCACAATTTTTTTATAACTTAATGTTTGTTTACGTTTTTTATTTTAATTTTTATTAAAAACTTTTTATTAAAAAATGGTTTGATTACAATTTTTAGTGGAAATTTTTTGTACATTTTTACATGTTAATAATTATTATTTTTATTTATTTTTTATGTTAATAATTATACTTATTTTCTCTTTTCCTATCCTATTTATTTACAAATGCTTACTTTTTTTATGTTTATAATTATTGCTGTAAAACTTACTCTTTCGCTTCGCACCATGTTTTTTTTACTTTGTATGCCCTATTTATTTGAATAATTCTTGCTAAATACCTTATTTCTTGTTATATCTTACCTATTATGTACCTGCATGTGAAAATTTATATTTATATATTTAAATCCCCCTTATATTTTTGTACATCACTTGTATGATAATTTAATATATGGATTCTTATATTGGATGTGTGGGACTACACAAACCTCACCACATACTGGAATAAAAGTTTTATTTATTTATTTTATAAATAAATCTATGCAAAGTTTTATCAATGTACTTTCTTTGTGCAGTATAGATGCCAAAGGCGACTACTTTGAAGACGACAGTGGCATTCATTTCGGGCAATTTCGGTATATTTTTGACTTCTTTTAATCGTTAGCTTTTCATTTGGAACATCATAAATATAAAAAAGGTATAAAACAGTACCTTTCGAGTCCAGAAATTTTTTTGGCAATAATTAAAAGGACTCAAGAATTTATGAAAAGTGTCGATAATTAATGTCAATAGTGCCTTTACTGCACCACTAAGCTAAAAGGCGGTAAATTCACACTTTTTGAAAATAATTTTAAATTGTGGTTTTTCATACTTATCTCATACTTACATACATGCATACTTAAGTCATATTTTACCTTTTTAATAAGCTTGTTTGCCGTATTTCCATGAAAAATTTAAAATATAAGCATTTTTAATTTGCAGTATATCAATCTGGGGTACGTAACATCTAGTTTATTTGCTAAGGCTTAAATTATATAAGAATACCTCAAATAATAATACAATAATATTTTTTATCTGTATTAATTCAATATGTATTGACCGAGTGAAAATAATAAATTAATATTCATTTGAATGACAGAAATCGCTACATCCAAGTTTCCTTGATTTACTCGTAATTTTTTTAATGGAAATACTGCTTTTTAGCTAAGTGGAACCGTATGATTAAAAGGCGTATTCCAGGAATTAGTTTACAGATTAGAATTAGATTTTAGGTAGAAATGGTCACATACTGCCATTAAATATGACAAATGACTAAATAATTCCCGTTTTAAATATCTACACAAAATATCATTAAAAAAACATTTTGGATGTGTATCAGGCATATTGCATTAATACATACATTTTTTTCCTTTTTGCAAACTAACTTTTACCAGGCAAACATAACCAACTTCCTCAGGCAGATATAACTGACTTCTTATTCGATGAACTTTTTAAATGTACATTTTTATAACCACACCCGTATACAGCCGGTAGTAATAATATTTGGTTTTTCTTTTATATGTAACAGCTGTTATATTCGCCTCATATCTGTATTACTTTTATAACCGTACTAAACGTTAATCTTTAACTATATATACTTCATATTAATAAATATCTGTGTTATCAGGTTTTTCCTGAGAAGTTTTTGATGAAAGATTTATATTGAATAAATAATATTTTATGAAAAAAAAAATATTAAATCTTGTCAAATAAGAGATAAATTCGACTGTGTCGGTTAAAAATGTCAATTTATGCTATGTTTATTAGTTTTAAAAAATTTAAATAATATTTATTTTATGGTATATTTTATAAATATTTAGAATTTTTAAATGTAGTTTAATGGAGCTAATTACGGTTGTATGTACCTCCTTATAGAGGATATATCTAATTATATGTTTATGTAATATTCATTTTAATTTTTTCATACTACAAAATTGTCTGCAGGTTCATTCTTACAATAAAGTTACATTTTTTCCGTCTCGAAATAAACTATTATAATTATGTAAGAATTTTGATAGTTTATTTTTCAGCGTGGAAACAATAATTTCAGTGTCCTCGATCTTTACTATCGTAATTGATGAAAGACAAAAGGGTCAACCGAATTCTGTTTATTACAGCAGATATTTTTTGATTTTAAAATAAATCTGATCGTTCCAATAGTTCTCGGAATAAATTACAGACTTACTCCGTAAAATTGCTATCTTGATTGCAAGTTTTTCCGTACATACAAAAACCATAATACTAATGAAATTTTCTCTTAATACTACCAAAAGTATATTGAATTTCTATTTTGTATCGTTTTATTAACATAATTTCCTGCGTATTACCATAATGTAGAACACAGTACTGGCACCGGAAGATTACGCTTTTAGTTCTGCCTCAACATGAATCTAAAGAGTCCCCGTGGTTAGTTTCCAGTAATGAGTTTATCGGGAACCAATAAAATTAATGGAATACAAGTGTGAAGCAGTGTACCAAGCCTTAACTTTACGATCAAAACTTTTGCAATTTTCACGACATTGGGGTTTTCAAGTCCGATTATTATTTTCATGAAATAAAATATAATTCAAATAACACTACTCTGACTGCATAATCTCGTGCTGCATAGAAATCAGTTTATTACAAACTTTTTGCCTTCACTTCCAATTTCCATACTTGTATTCTTTCCCCAATTTTTGATCCATATTTCAAAAATTTACATATAAAATAACTGAATATATATTAAAAAAACTATAAAATAAGTTCTACTTTATTACTATCATTACTATAGATATAATATAGCAGGGGGTTATATATATAATAATATACAAAAACCATGCACAGGGCGGTTGAAACATTCATTTTCTTTAGCTCTCCCTCTATATTAACTCGTGGCGTCTGCTTGCTTGACGAAAAAACTTTGGATCGATTTTTAACCCTTTTCGCGTGATCCAATCGAGCTGAAACTTTGCAAGCAGACTCGTGGCGAAGATCAAGAAGATCTATCAAATTTTCGTTAAAAAAATAATAAATTTTTGGATTTTTCAAATTTTTAATGGTTTTTCATACAACTTACTAAGTTGTACGAAAATATTTAAACGCGTCTGGTAGACACGGAATCTGATTATAGTATAATTTTGGATTTTTGGAAATTTTTTATTACTCCTTTTCATAGCATCGCTCGACCGAAGCCCAACGCGTAGGTTAAGCGCCAAACCAGTTTCTACTAGTAAATGAGAACGGGAGTATAATAAAAACTTGTTTTTTATGGGTTACTTTTTTCTTCTTGAGGTAGTTAGTATTATGTAGGTTAACTATTGTATTTTATTTGTATATTATTGTATTGTATAACAATTTACATAACATATTGTATATTAATAATATTTCACATTCCAAAATTTTTTTAATTGTTTCATTCTATATTTAATTAAAAATACATGTTTAAATTTACTTCACATAATATATTATTAAATAAAACTCTTACAATATATTATTTATACACAATCTAATATAATATATACATCCTATAATCTGTATAATCTATAATCTACAATCTACAAAATAATCTACAAAACTATACTATTTTTACAATAATTGTAGTACTTATTTTCAAATTCATTCAGCTTATAAACATTTTTCATATTTTTCAGTATCCCATACACTTCAAATATGTAAACTGAAAATCGATAAAAATATCGAAAACCTAGACCAAAAGCGACTCAATTTTGTAGGGATCAAATTTTGTGACTATTTTTTGAAACATTTTTTTTAAGCACATATAAGATTTTTCTGGTATGCTGCGGGTTGTCAAGCATTAATGACAACCATTTTAATTAGATACTCAAATATTTGTCTGCCTTACAGCTGCTGGTCCACTATTTGAAACTATTTGACCTTGGGAGCCTTTTGTAGCTGATCAACTTCTCCCCTCAATTTTGGGCATTTCATATATTGGTTTTCTTATCGTGTTGCTTCTCTTTTAGAAAAAAAACCGTAGTTGGGTAAAATGAGAATGAACATCCCATACCGAGTGTACCAGTTATGGAGTCGAAGATTTAGTATCAAGAACATACGTGTGTTTGGATACTGACTGTGGTTCTGCAACTTGATTGACAGATTTGCCTTAACACGGACACGGCGTAAAAGAAAGAAGAAAAGGAACTTTTACCAAGTGACTTTTTTCTTCATTTCTTATTCGGTCTGTTCTGTCGATGACCTGATGAAATAATTATTAAATAAATTGTATTTTGCTTCATTA
>JADDOH010006560.1:0-81765 GCA_016648135.1 Agrypnia vestita | reverse complement strand
AACGTAGTAAACGAATACATTGAAAAGGAGTATTTAACTTAGATTACCGCAATCGATGTCTCAAACGAGGGTTATTACATACCGCATCATGCCGTCACACGCCCAGATAAGCCAATGCCGCGAATTGTACTCGACGCAAGTTCAAAAACCCATACTGGGAAATCATTGAATGATGTATTATATGCCGGGCCTAACTTACAAGCAAACCTTTTCTCTCTTTTACTTGAGTTCCGGTTATTTCCTGTAGCTAGGACCGCGGACATAAAGCAGATGTATTTACAAATTGGTACATTTCAAAATGATCGGAAATATTTAAAGATATTATTTCGTTTTAGCGACTATAGCAACGAGACGATCAGAGTATTTCAATTCAACCGCCTTCCATTTGGCCTCAAACCTAGTCCGTATTTAGCTTTGCGTACTATTCGTCAGCTAGCATCAGACATGCGCTTTCAGTACCCTGATGCCGCTGCAGTCGCCGAGTCTAAACTTTACATGGATGACTTGGTGCATTCAATGCCTGACGACGAATCGGCCATCCGCACCTCTCGAGAGTTCATCTCGTTATTCAAATCAGGATCCTTTGAATTAATTAAATGGTCGAGTAATTCTTTGGCATTACTCAATGACCTCCCGCATTCTCATCGAAGTTCAGTGGATTTCACAAAAGAGAACAACAGTACTAAAGTTCTCGGTTTATCTTGGGAACCCGCTGAGGACAATTTCTTCTTAACAACTCTGCAGGTCCAAGAGACATGTACAAAGCGAAGCATACTTTCATTAGTGGCTCGTTTGTTTGATGTTCTAGGCATCGTGGCCCTAGTAATCCTGTATGCCAAATTGCTCATTAAGGAGCTCTGGTTGTGCGATATTGGTTGGGATGATGTACCTCCTGAGAGCATCATTCAACGCTTCACTGCACTTACGAGTGAATTTCACTTGCTCTCGACTTTGAGAATTCCGCGCCATATTGGTGTTCTAAAGGACAGTACAGTTTGCATCGTCGCCTTCTGCGATGCGAGTATGAAAGGTTATGGTTGTGTCATTTATTTGCACTCCACAGATTTAACCGGGAACGTATCAGTCAGGTTATTGTGTTCCAAGTCTAAGGTTTCACCAACAAAGATAATTTCACTCGCTCGTTTGGAGTTATGCGCTGCCCTTTTGATGTCGAAGTTAATAAAGACTGTTCGGGATATTTATAGTTCACGCATCACCATCGCAGGAACATATGCATTCTCGGACGCTACAATTGCCTTGTCATGGATCCACTCTTCCCCGCATAGATGGTCCGTATTTGTGAGCAACCGCGTAGCTCAATGCCAGGAAAATGTACAACCCCAAGATTTCTATCATATCGCAGGCATTGAGAATCCTAGTGATTGTCGATCTAGGGGCATGTTACCATCTCAATTGGTAACCCATGACTTGTGGTGGAACGGGCCTGTATGGCTACGTTCTGTCATTTCAAGTTGGCCTATCCAACCATTCTTACCTACAAAATATGAGGTACTCCCGGAATTGAAATCCACAACTTTGATTACCGCTAAGATTGTACCTTGTAGTTTTTACGAATTAGCTCAAAATATCTCTCGTTGGGATAAACTTCTGCGCATCATCGTATACTGCCTCCGTTTTATGAAAAGATTACCTCGTTCCCCAGCAATTGGAGTCGCTGACGTACTTGCTGCTGAAAACACGGCTATTCGTGCCGTTCAAAATGTTCATTTTGCTAAGGAAATGGCGGATCTAAAAGGAGGAAAAGGCTATTCTAAAAGGTTAAAACGTCTTAGTCCTTTCATAGATGAGGATGGTATTTTGCGGATTGAAGGAAGATTATCCAATTCAGGTCTTCCTTTCGAGGCAAAACATCCTGCTCTGCTCCCAAAACATGACCACGTAGTCGCCCTTATAATAGATCACCATCACCAATTGCATCTTCACACTGGGCCAGGATTACTTTCATCAATCCTTCGTCAACGCTTTTGGATTCTTTCCGGAAGAAGCGTTATTAGATGGAGAGTGAGAAAATGTAATAAATGCTTTCGCGTTTCTCCTCTACATCCCACGCCTAAAATGGCTAATTTGCCAGCCTGCCGAATTCAGGAAGCAAAGGCTTTTACACACACAGGGGTAGATTATGCTGGTCCGCTAAATATAACACTCCAACGCAAGCGTGGACAAAGGTCGCAAAAGGCCTACATCTGTATTTTTGTCTGCTTGACAACGAAAGCTGTTCATATCGAACTAGCATCAGATTTATCCTCGGACATCTTCCTAGCTGCATTCAAACGTTTTATAGCACGTCGAGGACCCGTATCTTGTCTGTATTCCGACAACGGCTCGAACTTCATAGGTGCCAAGGCACAGTTAGATGAATTTTATAAATTAATCTTGTCCTCGGACTATCAAAACGCTATAAAGGATGAGCTTATTAAACGACGCATTTGTTGGAAATTAATTCCACCGCATAGCCCGCACTTTGGAGGGATCTGGGAAAGCAATATAAAATGTTTTAAAACACATCTATACCGCGTAATCGGAAGTCAGTTGTTGACTTACGAGGAACTCTTCACAGTTCTTACACAGATCGAAGCGTTGCTCAATTCCCGGCCACTTTGTGTTATGTCTGAGGATCCGTATCCTGAGGCGCTGACACCAGCACATTTTTTAATGTCATCACCACTCCAGTATCTTCCGGTATCGGACATTGCTGACGATACGCGGAGTCTTTGTACACGCAAACAACTACTAGATAACTTAGTTAGGTCATATTGGAAAAAATGGCATCTAGAGTATTTACACACTCTACAAGTCCGACAAAAATGGTGTACTCCAGATAATCCCGTCACCGTCGGTAAAGTCGTGCTAGTGGGTCAGGATAACGCACCACCGCTTAGCTGGCCTTTAGGAGTAATCTCTCAAATATATCCAGGTTCAGATAGTGTAGTGAGAGTTGCTCTAGTGAAAACTGAATCCGGTTTTTTCAAGCGACCAGTGGTGAAACTTTATCCTCTCCCGACCCAATAAATAGCTCTTAGTTATATATTATTTTTATTTATTTTTTTCACGCCTCTTAGTGTACAATAGCTCTTAGTTATATATTATTTTATTTTATTTTCATTCACGCCTCTTTGTTATTGTTCGATGTATTAATTACTTATATCGCAGCATTTACGTGCTTTTCTTATTTGCGTTTCATAATTTACCGCTGAATATGTCAGATTGACACATTTTTAATTTACTCATATATTATATATCGGGACTGATATTACGCTGTCTCTCTTTTTTCTATATCATAATTTAGTCGTTATTGCGATAAGGAAGTTGCATCATGCGTTCGGATGATTTTTTATTAATTTTGAAAGCTCTGTGAGCTTCCAAGGCGGGGAGCATGGTCGGGCCATATCTATATTTGGAATGTATAGCGAACGCCTTTCATTGAGAAATTAGGCAAGCCGCGTTACCTGTCTCCGCCAATGACGCGAGACCCAGCAGGGCCGGCAGTAGTACATATTGGACCGCCGCTGTGAGTACATACTCGTTCGCCATCGCCGCCGTGTGACATTTTTTACGCACGTTCCGCAATAACCTCAATTTGTCGTTCGATCTTAAAACCGCCTTTTCAAATCCGTTCTTCGCAGTGGATTTGTTTACATTATTGGTGAAGACGGCCACCCGCATCTACAGTCCACTCAATCGCATTTCATCAGGTCGCAGTTCAATAAATCGAAGATAACCAGGAGGTAAGTGTCTTGCATGTTTTCTCAGTTACGGGCCTTTCGCTACGTATTGGACATCTTGCTTGCCCCTTGGAAGTTTCCGTATAGTTGGACGCTCAAAGCGCACCATTTAAACCATAACCTAACCGCCTCACCAAAATGCTTTATTAAAACCATATTAATTTTAATATCCCCGCTCTGGCTTTAAAACCAGATACAAAAACGTTTATTCTAATTTCGTTTGTTAGGTAGTGGCGCTTTTCCTTCTCATCCCCTCAAGTGTGAAGGGAGGTGGGGATGAGCGAATGTTATTTTCAAAAAATAAAAGTCATATACATTTCTCAGAGATAGCATTTAATTTTTAAATGATTAACATTGCATTTCACGTATATATTTCATTAGTATCTCATCTAATAAAATAAAATTTCCACACCATACAAAACATCTTCACAGAGACAGTGAAGAGATTTTGTGTGGTAGCCTCGCCACGCCAATTACACGGCGTCAGCTTGGCTAAAGTGCACAGCTGATATGGAAGCTATTACTCATAAAATGGCCCTGGGGTGGGTCTCTTTTTTTAATTGTTTTTAAATAAATAAAAAATTATTTGTTTATTTATGTTTTTGTTTATAAATGTTTTTAAATAAATAAATAAAGTTTTTAAATAAATTTCTCAGAGAATGCCTCAAGTCAAATGTTTCATCAAAATATATTCTTTGGAGACGTACCCTTTTGGTATTATGGATAAATGCATATTTTATAATGATGGTCAAAGTGATACTTTAACCGATTACTTTCGCTGACTCTATCGATTACTGGTAACTAAGGTGTAACTGTCGTCTAAGGTATAAATGCCGGCGGTTGCCCATAGAATTGCGAAAAATAAGTTGGCAATCATGGATGCTATCAGATATAAATCGCAATAAACAATTAGTGTGTCGCCAGTGAAAATAGCATCACCAATATTAAAAAATTAATAGGCTATGTTAAACAGACGATTAAATTTTTTAAGATGTAATAAAGAAAATACTTACTATTTGTTTTATTTATTGTGCAATTGAAGTTTAAAAAAGACTTAAAAAAACAATGACTTAACTACACGAAGCACAGATTTTTTTTTATTTGGATTATTAAATTTTAGCTTCTTCTCATTCTTATTTCTGTCAAAGCAGTTGGAGTAATTAGATCCACTGTAGGCAAGCGACCAATCCTACAACAGATTATTATTGGATGCTATTTATCTTGATCCATCATGTCTCTGACGCATTCGTGGAAGGAACTGCTGATCAGAAAATGGAAAACCTTCACTTTACTCATATGTTTGTATCCATATTACTAGTAAACTGTAGCTAAAGCCTTCTTCTATCTTAAATCACCGAATTTTCTATGCCGTTTTTATTTTTTTGTTTATTAATCGTTGGAAAAATTAACATAAAATCAAAAACTAATATACATATAATAATAAAAATAGTAAACTTTGCCAAATCTTAACTTTTAGTGATATATTTAACGGTTAGTGATATAAGTGAAGTGTGTCAATAAAAAAGAATTTTTCATTTCAGATTAAGTAAGAGAGGTAGGGAGAGAGGAGGACATTTTGGGAGTAGGATATAGGAACAGAGGATGGGAGTAAATTTTAAAAAAATGAGTAAACTAATTAAGATAAATTAAAGAAGTCTCGCAGAGATGAATGATTATGAAAAACTTGCGTAAAATACTTTTTATAAGATGGCTCAGGGCTTACAACCTGTTTGAGCTGGATCATGTGATCACTCCACATAATGTAACGTTACCAATTCCATCGTAATAATATCCACACATTATCAAAATTTGAAAGTTCTGTATACATATCTTCAATTCATATCTACATATGTTCAAATCTGAGAATCTTTCGTTGCTCGTACAGGTGGTAAGCCCTGTGCCATTGTGTTAAAAAACTTCCACACATGTTTCTTATATTCATAGCTTAATTAATTAATTATCCCTCTGAGGACAAAATCCAGCAACTGTGTTCTTAGAACACACCTACATATAAAATTTTGAGTAAGCTATGTTGGAGTTGTGAAAATAATTTTAGTTTTTCGTCGAGTTATAAGAATTAAGTGTTTAAGATTTTTTTATCAAAAATCGTAAAGGTATAAAATAATAATTAAATCGAAACATAAAAAATTCAGTTAACCCTTCTTGTAAAAGAAACGCTCGCTTTCATAAAAGAAAAAATTATTCTAAGTTGAAGTTGAAATAATATAAATAAAAATCTTATTAATAATAAGAAAGCACTTTGTATAAAATAACTAATATCGAATTATCAACATGTTTCGGGGCCAATGGTCTCTTCATCAGTATACAACGTAAAATGGAAATTCAATATTAACAAAAACATAAATATATTAATAGGAGCTGAATAACTAATAAAAAATTAATGTAAAATCAAATTTAAAATATAAATATTTGCAAAAAGAATCTGGCTATTTTTAATATTTAAATTGCTTTACAAACTTTTTCTTATTTATAATTTATCCAAATTTATGTATCCAGTAATTCTATTTCATTGGTAAGTAAAATTTGCAAACCCTTATTATCAAAAGAATGGTTTGTTTTCAAAATACGATTAGAAAATTCAGAATACTTACTTATTTCTATTGAAATATGTTAAGTGCTTACTAATTCTAATGTTAATATTTCTGCAAGTTTTATCAAACTAATTTCAATCATTACAAATTAATTAACTTATCTTTGTTATTTGATATATAAAAGAATATTGGCTGTATATTGTGTGTTTTGAGCATTTGTTCACAATAGATAAATAAAATAAAATAAATAAATTATATAAATTAAGCGTTGTTTCGTTTAAAAAGTGGAAGTTTATGATTAACACAATGAAAGAGCTTAGGCTTATATAACTCAAATTAGTGGAATAAAAAATTGTATTAAATAAATTCTATTTATTTCTAAGGCTTGGTTACTCGATGCTTTTTAAAGTGTAGTATAAGATCCACGCCTGTACGAAAAGATTTATTCGTTTAAAAGAATTATTCTATTATTGTTTCCTCCGCAAAGGCAACATTGCACCGGGATTTTCCTCTTTTATGAAATAAAAAGGACGCCATAAAGCTGTTGAACGTGTCCGAGGCGCTGCGGATCAGGAAGGCCGGTGTTCCATCATCCGAAGTACGTGAGATGACCGGCGCTATACTTTGCGACGAGAGAAAACTGTCAACACATCCGGTTTATGTAACTAATAACATCCGGTTTACGTTACTACCCTGTAATAAGAATGTTTTTCTTCGAGTTGTTTTCAAACAATAAACATGTGTTGATATATTTTTGATTACGTTTTTAGTCATAACACAGGCATGGTAACTTTAGATAATTTACAAGTAATTGAATATTTCGGCGTTAACTTTGTGGAAATCCATTATGAACAAATTATGAAATAAAACAATGAACTTTGTTTTTTTCCACTTATATTTGAGCACTTGTTTCACTACATGTTTCGGAAACGTCCGTTTCCTTCATCAGATGAATTAAGACTGAGATATTTGGGAATGGTTGTCTGGTGTGTGGGTTGTGGATTCGGTAGAAGTGGAGGGGGTATCTAGATATTGGTAGATCAGGAACATTGTAAGAAGGGGTGATGTGAAGCGTTGTATTTGATTATTGATTATGTAATTTGTTGTGTTAAGGTTTTTATGAATTTCAAGTGTTTCAAAACCTAAACACAACAAAAAACATAATCAATAATCAAGTACAACCCTTTACATTACCCCTTCTTACAATGTTCCCGATCTCCCACCACCTAGATACCCCCTTTACTTCTACTGAATCTACAACCCACACACCCGACAACCACTCCCACATCCTCAGTCTTAATTCATCTGATGAAGGAAACGGACGTTTCCGAAACATGTAGTGAAACAAGTGCTCAAATGTAAGTGGAAAAAAATAAAGTTCATTGTTTTATTTCATAATTTTTTAGATAATTTACTTCAATACTGTAATTTCGGTGTGGGTAATTTGACAGATTGCGGGGATTCGCTAGAGCTGATTTTTCTGTCTTTCAATTGGTCGTTACAAAATGTCCTCATTCAGTCGGTAACTGATTCATCATTGATGTCGTCATCAATAACCAATTAATGGGATTAATGGTCGTGACATCCTCAGCACAGCCGAGAGATAAAATGGGTGTCAACAGTATGACACCGGTCAGATTTCCACGGTCGCTATTATTGTTATTACGTTGCTTTAGACAAATAAAGGTGGTGATTCTTCGAGACCTGAAGAAGTTTTATTTCAATCATACCCTTAAGATTAGGATTAAACAATAACAAATCGCGCCACGACTACTTTAGCGTATTAAGTCAAAAAGTACAATCTTGAATTATCAGTATTTGAAGAAGTTACAAATGTCATACGAAAAAAGTATAATACAAATGGTTTTTGCATTATTTCTCATGTTTTTGACCTAAAGTACTAATTTCAAAATTTCTGGATGCTAAAATAAAGATTTTAGATTAATACATCAAAATATTGAAATTATTACAACGCATTTCACACTTTATTTAACTTATTCTGCCGTGTATATGTGACCTCTCTGGTCAACGTTTCGGATCCCATTGCAGGGTCCATTATCAAGAAGATTCTGAACGGTCGTGAAAACCTAAGGACATTTTTATTTAACTTACTTCGTTAAATGAATAAACATTCCAAAAAATGC
The DNA here is from genome assembly GCA_016648135.1 of Agrypnia vestita. Taxonomy (NCBI): domain Eukaryota; kingdom Metazoa; phylum Arthropoda; class Insecta; order Trichoptera; family Phryganeidae; genus Agrypnia; species Agrypnia vestita. The sequence goes on along the minus strand of JADDOH010006560.1, from coordinate 73,326 downwards.
TCAATAAAACAGCATTATAAACTAAAAAAATATATTTTTACACTAAAATACTCATAGCGTTAAATTTCCATTGATTGCTTTTCTTTATAAGACTTAATTTGAAATTTTAATTAACATTTTCAACTTGTTTTTCAAATTTATTGGAAGAGTTCATTTGTGCCTAGATTTTTTCTTTTTTTCCTACATGCAATATCTTTTTCCAACATTTGTTTCTTAATGTTCTGCAATGTAGTGATTATTGTGCTCTTTTGTCTGATTTTGCTTGTACTATAAACTATAGCGTATAGAAGTTATCACACCATGAAGCTTTCATACAAATCTGTTATCAACATTATACCCGCCATATGGCTAAATCTTTCAGGTGGTTTTTACTGTCTGATGTTTTGCTTTACACCCAAAATGACCGTATTTGTCCGCCTTAGTGTCAGTTTTTTTCTTAAGAATTTGATTTCTGTAAATTGGTACAAAAAGTCAAAAATGCATTTTTGGTAGTTGTCCAAACTTAATAAGGGACCGTCGATATATTCACAATTTTTCAGACTATATGACCTTGAATGACAATGAGTGTAGTAAATTTTTAGAGATATTTTAATGATTGACAACATTTTAGAAAAATCAGAGACATTGACAGATATGCGGAATTCATACCACAATACATCAACCACCAATCTAGGCCACGCACATACACACAGTGGCAAGAATGCCACATAAGCAGATCCAGGCACGAGCAAGGCGTTTCCGATGATTTCTCCACACACACACAGCCGCACTTCATGAAACTCCTTTGTTCCAAAATCATATAAAAAGCGGCCCACATCCTATGTGGGCATGTCAGTCTTTCTTCGATCTCCGGCGGGTGGCCGGAGGTTATCGCCCTTCAAGTGTCTACCATTGTCTTTGTAATTGTCATGTATAACTTGTACTTGTTTTATCGAGATAATAAAATCATGAAACATTCTACGCCTTTGGAGCTTTCCCGTCACATGACGGGTGGTGACCTAAAAGCAGTTGCTCCAAAGCACCTCCAAACCCCCAAAGACATGTTGTCATAAATCTTTTTTTCTAATAAAATTCATTTTGTATTTACTAATTCTGTATTAATTTTTAACGTCTTTTGTATTTTCTTTTACATGTACAGAATTGTCTATTTATTACACAGAAAATTCAGTTTGTTTTGCTCGATATAACATACGTAAAATAAACGGTATTCGTTCGTATTGGTAGTGGGCTTTCCAAAAAATATCAAATCTAGAGCCTACTCAAATAAATTAAAAAATAAATAAAAACAAAATAAAAAAAAATAAAAAAAGAACCTACTCAAATAAATAAATAAATAAATAAGAACAAAAAATAAATAAAAAAAATAAAGTATGGAATACCCCGGAGGCACTAGGCACTGGCGCTGAGCGTCGAGTGAAAATTTTGGGCGAAAACATTCTAGAGTTTTCTGATATAAAAAAATGTTAATTATTTCTAAACAATGTGTACCAAAGTTTAAAAATAAACAGATATCTACATATACTACCAATGTGTACAAATTAAAAATTATGCCGGCTCTCTTTATATTTGTATTGGTGTATTAATGGTTCTCTGAAGAAGTTTTCTCATCGCTATCTTCAAAATATATTTCATATGTGGAGACACAATTTTAACATTGTCAAAATTCATTTACAGCTGATATCAATTATACGAGAATCATTTTTCGAAAATAAATAAGGCCGCTTCGATATATGACCTCAACGGATTTTAACAACATTTCGTTTATTTGTTGGATCCTAGATCTAGGGTCTGGCCTCCTTACCAAACATTCTTCTCCCAAACCGTTCCACGGGTAATATATGCGGGTCTTTTGTACATAAAACGAATATAAATTAAACAATTTGTTTCTTATCGCGTAGATAAATATCTATTTAAGTATTTTTCATGAACTTCTTCAATAAGAGCAAAATACTAACAAATAACAAACAGAAATAAGAAATTAATTAAAAAACAAATGTCTTAGACAAGTGAATTTTTTTATGTATTTACATGTAGGTATACGTTTTTCATATATTTAACAAAAACTCATGCGAGTTTACAAATTTATTATTAAATTTAATAAATAGGTTTAAGGACAAAATTGTGTCAAATATATAGTAAAAAGTGAAATCTGTTTAATTGATGATACAAATACTCTCAAACAGCGTGCTATCGTGTCGTTTAAATTTAAGGTCAATGCAACATTCAATACGCAAGTCATCAATTATTATACCTTGAAATTCCGAAAGTCATAACCAATACATCAACAACCAATAATTTTTATTAAATATCTAAAAGTGAAAACTTGGATAGAAAGTTACCTGAAAGAAAGGAATCATTCTGTAAAATTAGAAAATTTATTAAGTTCAAAAAAATCATCAAAATTTGGTTTACCGCAAGGTTCTGTACTGGGACCTTTACTATTTATGTAAATGGTATGTTAAATTTACCTATCGACGGTCAGATCTTATCATATGCTGATGATACAACTCTAGTTTTTGACTGTAGAAATTAGAATGATTTTATAGCTGCAGCAAATTGGAGTATAAAAACGATGGTTCGATGAAAACTTATTATCACTAAAAACAGAGAATTTTTTTTTGTTATGTTTTAAATATGTAAATATATAAGATTTGTATTAAAAAAAAATATATATTAATAATTAAGAAATTTATCCACACAAGAATCTATATCTCGGGCGATGCCGGATATACATATTCTATGAAAAAAATTTGACAACGCATTATGAACATACTCTGGCACAAAGTATGACAATCATTTGTAGAGAATATTCCGCGCTTTAGTACGAGACCACGTACACTTCAATTAATCACCCTCTTACTAAGTGCGTGTACTATGGAAGCAATTACTCTCGTAAATTGGGCCAAAGCGTTATGAGCTGTATTTATTATTTACACAGAAACGCTATTCCCATACCAAATTAGAAAGGACGGCCTGAAAAGGCATCTTTCGGATAAAAGGCGGAATATTATGTCAGTACGCCGAGAATATGTATGAAAACGTACAAAATATAATACGTGATATAAAAATTCGTGCCGACCTATTGTTGTAGGTTCTCCTGGTATTTACTGATACGTACGGGAGCACAATACCTATTTGGGCTTATTTTTCTTAGGGCTAAATAATATTTTATTTTTATATTCTTTGTAAAAAAAATGTGGTTGCAAACATATGAATTAACCTCTTAAATAATGATAATAAATAAACTGCTCGGTAGGCAGGATTAAAAAAGTGCAGGTTTGGGCTGTCGAAAATGCAAGTTATGTCTTTCCATTTCAGTGCAAAAATCGAACGCATATTCCGAACATGAATTTCGGAACTAAGTTCCTTAACGCAGCTTAACTGTTGGAAATCATCACGTAAGGAAAAAGCGTTATGCCCTCTCCATGCGACTTTGTGAAATATTTTTACTGATTGAATTACATTCGGAATTGAAGAAAAAGCATGAGGATCTTCGTACCTGACGGGGGTCCCCTGTCCGCATTTTTTGTTTATTTTATTTATTTAAATATTATCATAATTACACTTTTTATTATACCATGTACAACACAGTGACTGCCATGTTAATAAATAAATATTTTATAAGCAAATTTATGAATCAATTAGAAAAAAATTAACAGAAATATCAAATTAAAGAAAAAATATTTTAGTCGCTACCGGAATTCAAACCATGGATCTCCATTACGCCCAGGAGTGGCGCGTTATCCAGTTTTGCCACGGCAGCCTAACCACGTCGATTTTTCGACCTTATAATGTAGTCCCTTTATTAATTAATTCTCGTATTATAAAATTTTAAGCAATCCACTTTTTATAAAGCGACAGTCACAAATAACTTAATATATCTACCGCTAGAGGACGCCAAGATTTTATAATTCGGATAAAAGAAAAAAAAGTAATTAATACTCTTTTAATCCGTAAAATAAATATCTTGGACATGTAAGAAGAAATCCAGAGAAAAATTAGATATTTATCTCTAATTATTATGGTATCTATATGTATTTTAGTATTATCGGTATATATTTATATATCTCAATATCATGGTGTCTTCAAAAAGTATCGCAAATTTTGAATTTACGCAGGTTACGTATATTCGATTTTCGGTTTTTTATGGTATTATGTTGGTACTTATATCTCTCACTTATGCCGACCAGTTCAGCCATTTTGAATGTTCAGTTAATTTTTGCTCTGCTCTGCTTGCACGTGTTTTGTCTCGTCTTCAATTTTTGCCTATTCCAAAAAATGGATCAAAGAATCTGTATCAAATTTTGTGTGAATAACAAAATTAAGTGCACGGACGCATTCCGAATGTTGACTGTGGCATATGGTGAAGCTACCTTGGAACGAATCAACGTTTATCGGTGGTAAAAAATTTTCTCAGAGGGCCGAGAAGATGTGAATGACGAAGAGCGTGCCGGACGCCCGAGCACGTCAACATCAGACGAAAACATTGATGAAGTGATGAAAATAGCATTGGCCAATCGTCAATACTTGATTTAGTGTGGATGAAATTCTAGATCACCATACTGTTTTATGGTGATCTAAAATTTCATCAATAAATGGCGGTGGTAAAATACAAGTCACATATGAAACAAGTTGTGCGAGGTTGACACATATACAACCTCTAAAAATTTGATAGGTGAATAGTCTATCAAGGATGGAATTATGAAATTATTAATGTGATCTATGAGACAACTTTAATAAATCTAGATTTTTTGTAATTCACATGCACATGCACAATTTTATAATATCACGAAACAGATTGTAAGTTACTTTCAATTATTTATGTAGTTATTTTCATCCTGGAAGTCTTTAATGAGTCTTCTAGCTAGTATAAAAAAATAATGTTTCTTTTAAATGTACTCGTGTATATTACAGTATACTTTTTAAGTACTAGTAAAAAAGATTTTTTTAAATCACTTTGTATGTGATAAACATGTTGTGGTTTTCGGTCTTATTTTTAATTTATTTATAACGTACAAAGGAAACTTGAGTTCGGAAGATCTCAACCGTACCTTTTCAAATTAAAAAAATTAAAACATTTGGAACCATTTATAAATAAACTTCTAACGAATAATTTATGCTTTCTCCCATTGTCCTTAATAATATTTCTATTATTATCATTCATTCTAATAAAAATGTAATAAAATGATAAATAATAAGCTATTTCGATTATGTAGATTTTTTTATGCGAAAAATATAATTTGTATTACCTTGATGACGTGAATTATTTGTTCGGATTTAATTATTTTTCTAAGAATCTCCGGGAAAAATATTTCATTAAAAATATAGATACATATGAAAATTAACTACAATTTGAATAAACGAGCAGTAATAATTAATTGGAAAACTTGCGTCAACTTTTTTCCGGCGGCATTACAAGGATGCGAATATGAACGCGCCCAGCGTGGACACGAGCACGCGCTCATTCTCACCTCTGTTTTGGCAACGTCGTCAGTGATGCATGCGCTACCTCTTGATACATAAAACAGTCATGTAACTTGATTAAATAAATTAGTTCAATCCTGTGAGTTACTTGATTCCAATACCTTACACAATATGTAACTGTTGTCATACATTCATACATCGAACACTGAAAGGATCCCGAATATTAAGCGGGGAACCTTAATTTTAACCTTCTGTATTGGTGACTTCCAGCACACCACTACAGCCGCCTACCGGCTATTTTAGAGAGGGTGTTGTACATACCCGTATATGTGTAAATAGAAGCAATGTTCTTAGGTTTTCATGGCCACTCAGAATCTTCTGGTTTGTGTCTTCTGGGGTAGTATGCCGTGTTATTACGACCTTTCTGGCCGTTTTGGATCCCACTGCATCAGGGCTGATGTGTTCAATCATATGTACATTAAAAATAATTTGCTTAATAGTCCACCTTAAAAAATAGAGGTGTCATATCAGCTGCGAAATATATGTACCTATACTAGTTCATGAAAAAATACGACAGATGTCTTTAGAATAGTCTACAAATACAATAAAGGTTTTCAGATTTGGAACATAAAAAACATTCAAAAATTTGATAATGTGTAGATGTAGGTACTTACGATGGAATTGGTGACCGTTGCATTATGTAGAGTGATCACTTAAGAGAGCTCATACAGGTCGTAAGCCCTGGGCTATCCTGTAAAAAAAAATTCATACACGTTTCTCATAAAAATTTGACGATGTGAGACTTAAGAAATTCTTTTGTTTCTCGAGTACGATTTCAACCTACTTGCGCATGCGCCCAAGTTTTTCTTAAATAAGCGTTTTAAAGTAAACTCAGTGGGATGAGAAAAATATAATGAAGGATGGATGAAATACGTAAAAAAAGAGAAAATTAATATTATTGCATTACTATGCCTCACTGAATGTATATTTATTGTGTTATGAATTATTTATTTTCATATATACTAAATTTATCATTTTTGTCATTTTTTTTGTTTCGTGGAGAAAATTAGAGGATGATGTTGGGTTTGATTCGCATCGAGGTGTGAATTTTTTACTAATGATATAACTTTTTTGTTGACTGATTGAAGTAATATCCATTACTTTATTTTCTATAATATTTCCTTACAAAACAGTTGAATTTTTTTTACAGAACAGGATATTATATCATTTTAATGGTGTGTTGTTTGAAAATGAAACTTTCATAATGTTCAGTTTCTTTTTGTTCTTATTGTGTATTTTGTTTCGCAAAGATCTGGAGATTTTTTTTATCTAATGTTGTTTAAGTTCTAGTCATTGTCAGTAAAAAATATATATATACGTATCAAGTATTATAAGAATTGTGGAATATTATATCAAATGACTCAAAGGAGAGTAAACTGTCTTGATAATTGTGAGATGAAATCAAATCAGTTTCAAACTTAATTATAAAGCGGAATATTTGTTTGTGAACAGAAAAATTTAAAAATGGTGTGCTTTGACGTCGTAATATTAAGAAGGCCTTTTTTGATTGGAATTTCTACGTTAACGTGCCAAATATAAGCTTTCAAAATCAATCAAAATAGATATGCCGTAAAACTGCTGTGCAGTTTGGCATATCTACAATGTAATAAATATCAAAAAATTAATAAATATATATTTTTAAAAAAATCACATAATCGGCTATCATGCTCTTAAATTAATAAAATATGAAAAAGTAAAAGAATATGCCATGTTTCTCGTTCTCAATTTTCATATTAAAAAACATTGAGAATAGTGTTTTGAAGAACATATGGGGAGAAATTATTTAAATATTGAGACTTACATAAAATAAATAATTTTTCATGACTATATTTTGTAAAGCTATTTTCTTTCTCGCAAGCATCAATTAGTTTTCTTAGCCATTTTCGTTGAAATGTAAGGAAGGGACTATGATATAAATCTCGGAGACATATACCAAGCATCTACAGTTCCATGAATCATTGTGTGCATATTAATTTATTGATACTTTTTACTGTAAGGTTTATTGTCTCCAGTCCATATCTAAATGATCATTGGTAGTTATTGCGCATATATTATACATGCATATATTAAAGACTTTTCCTTTAAGATAAATTGGAAATTCTTTATTATGAATATCGTTAAACTTCCTAAAGACAACCCAACACAAACCTATCGTTCTAGAAGAAATTAGACGGAAAATAAAAGTTGCTAATGTCATAGTCTGTGCTGAAAAACTAAAGTGGTAATGGACAAAACATATCGCTAGACAGAATGAAACCAGATGGGCGCCACAATTATGAAGTGGAGGCCCTGGAAAAATAAAAAGAGTGTTGGAAGGCCACCAAAGAGATAGACCGATTATGCCGATTGATGGTAGTGCTTGGATGATGAGAGGTCAAGACAGAGCAAATGGAAGTACTTGGAAGAGGCCTGTATCTGAAAAGAAGGCTAAAGAAGACAAAGATGTTGTTAATAAACATAAGAATCCAAATCATAAAAGTTAAAAAATACTCAATACTAGTCGGTGTCATTATTTCGTTGAAATATAAGGAATTATGAAATTAATAATCAAAAGAATCCAAATCCCACAAGTAAAAAAATACTTAAGATACGAACACATAGATGGTGTCATTATTTTGTTGAAACATAACGAATTTTGAAATTAATAAACACAAGAATCCAAATCAAAAAAGTTAATAAAAAACTCAAGACACTTGCATGTAAATGGTGCCAATATTTTGTTTGGAATCCAAACCTCCAAGGAAATGCAGTTTGCACTACGGAACAGCTGCAGTGTTCTAGCTAAATTTAACACCTACTACCCAACGTTTCGAGAGAAAAATGAGCTCATGAATACGATCTTCGTAAACACAGAGAAGCTGCAATTCCTAGCCATCTTGGAGACTAGCTTCTACGAATTGTTATATCTAACTTGTATGAGGTCTAACCTAGCCTGTATTTCAAACAGTACTCGCGTGTACATGCATCGTTATTGTTATGGGAAAAACGATTATTTTTTAGGGGCGGCCCTCGTAGTCTAGTGGACAGGACACCAGCTTCTCTGGGGTCCCGTATTCTATTCCCGTTCCCGTTCTAATCAACCCGAGTGAAGTAAGTAAGCTTTATCAAAGGTCGCATTTTATTTTCAATATTTTTGACCTGTTTCTATTAAATATCGGAGTGTTATGAATGTAAATATAAGTCAAATAGGTCAAATAAAATGATTGAGACAGTATAGAAATTTGAACCAGATTTTTTCGAGCTTTAAATAATTTTATATGACTTGTATTTACTATTGCAAATCAAATATATTTTTAAAAACCGATACAAACTACTTTATGATACTACAACGTTTTAGAAAGGTCAGAAATATGTTTTAAAAAATACAAACATTGATATTGCTTATCTCCTTGAGTGTTGATATTTCACCCAAAGTGTTAAAACATTTTCCATTCGAAATTTATTGAGGAAGACTCATTATTTACGAAATTTTTGGTACTAGGCGCGAATCACCCTGTTTATAATATTGAACGAGTTTTTCAATAAAAACGGCGAAATGTGCATGCTTTGGGAGAAATGATAATGATTTTATATATTTTATTTAAGTTTTCAATTCAAAGGATTCAAAAATATTTATTTTTATCCAGTATTCAGCCAGTTTTAATTTCAGAAAAACTGATATTTTTCATCGGAGATAATATTTGAGGAGATATAAAAATTAATCTTTGAGCGGGTACGCTGCACATTTTACCACCATGATGCATTATGCGCAATGTTCCCTATGAGGTGTGCGCGTGTGCGCGCGCACACCTAGCAAAATTTCTCCGCACACATGTTTTACCCTCCGCACAGTAATTATTATAAAAGAAAGTTTCCTTTGCTGAATGATGTTTTGGATGAACTATCATCAATGTGCAAATATTTTCAAAAGAGCAATATAACAAGTACAGAAGCCACTCAATTTGCAAAAGCTAAAATTAATCAACTTAGAGCCCAATATTTAAGTGAGGTTGTTCGTTGGAGAAAAATGTGAAAAATATATTATTAAATAGCAGCGATATAAATTTAACCGCAATTTTGAGTTTCATCCAATTGCTCTGTGATCATCTAGGAATGCGATTTCCAGAAGATTTGTTGGAGTGGCGTGCTTTCCATCAGGCCGCAATAAGAAGAGCTACAGAGTTTAAATGCGGGAAGGATCAATTAGACAGACTATGTTTGAATATACCCAATTAATACAAATTACTGAAAAAGATAAGATTACAATTATGCGTAAACAATATTCTAATCTTAAATTTATAGTTGCCGAGAAAGTGAAGACTGGTTTGATTCAAACATTTGCCGATTTATTAACCTTTGACATAGTGATCCAGATCAATTTGATTGTACTTCAGTTTTACTAGATATTTCTGGAACCTTTCAAGTGTCAAGCGCTGACTATGAACGAGGATTTAGTTTAATGAAAGCAATTTAATCAAGATCAAGACATAGAATGGAAGTAGAACATTTAGAATGTTTACTACGAATAAGGAAATTAATTACGTATTTTCTAGTGTTTTTGCTTTGGGGCATTGAATCTCCTAGGGCCGGTCCATCAGTATATGTAATCCGTTTAAAAAAGTAGGTACAATAGAAATGCAAAAATTATGAGAAAGATTTTTTTACGTAGTTGAAAATTTAATAAGAATAATTTTCAATAAAAGTAAAAAAACTACATTTTTACAAATATTTATTTTGAAATAAAACGTAACATACAAATATATAGATTCAATATAAATAAAAAGAAAATTCTACAAGTTTAGTATTTAATATATTATATCAACGAATATTTTTCATCTTTTTTATTTATTTAAAAAATTATCTTTGTTCGTTTTGTTATTATACAAAATCACTGTGATTAATAAATATCCTACATATACAATTTATCATTAAAATATACATTTTATGAAAATTAAATTTTCATTAAAATATAAATTTTAATGAAAAATTGTATGTGTTTATAGGAGGGGTGTAAATTAATTGCACCGCCACTGCACAGATGCGTCAAAGATCCGCACACACAATAGAAAAATTAGAACGTTGATTACGCGAATATTTATTTCACACCAACTGAAAATTTTATTATATTTATTTTCTTTGTGATTATACTATCAACCAAATATATGATAATAATAAAATTATATTATTTACTTAATCTCGTATTAATATAACACAAATACTGTGTAGTCCTATATAAGTATTAAAAAATTAAAAATACGAACTTATAGAAAAGATTTTTCTTACTGTAGTACTGTTCCACACTTTGGGTAAAAAGAGTACCACGCCTTTGAGCCTGCCATCCCAAAAGCCCGTTTACTAAACTTCGTTAAACATCCTGAAAATGGATGATCAACTCTACCACCCTTTCTGCAGCTGAAGTAGAAGCTGAGCTTAGATTTGGGAGTCTTCTATTCAAGTTGCCTGGGATACAGTGTTCTTGAAGATACGGATACTCCATTTTATGTGTCGCCTTGTACGTCAACCAACACAATTAAAATTACATTCTTTCAGGGAAACGGATCCCCTTGAGAAAACTAACAAACTTTGTATAGAACTACGCTGGGTTTAAACGTCTACGGGTTTCGATACTATACTCTATCATCAGTACCTTACTGTATGTTTCGATACAGTACGGTATCGAAATCGGTAGATGTTTAAAAACAATTTTGTGTGGTTTATTCAACGTTTGTAAGTTTTCGCAAATGAATAATTATGTCCAACCACAAAGTTAACGCTATAAACATCAAAAATATGAATCACATATAGTTAACGCAAAATTAATTATTGAGAAACTTAATATACAAAGAAATATTATTTCACAATAATTAACCCGTCGCTAATGACGCTGGGTCATATTGACTCGAGGTCTAAGTCTTAAAAATCTATGCTAAACCCGTTATTGATCGAGTGAAAAGCGTAGAATAGCGACCATAATTGACGGTGAGACTGTCGAATCTGTAAAAAATCGATTTTCGTTTAATTATCTTAAACCATCCGATTTAGTCTATATTTTCGATTTTTCGAGGAATAAAAAAAAGTTTAATGTTCCTTTAGTGTATCCTTCATTTGAAATAAATTTCTTTTTTTTAACATTTTCCGAAAATATAAATTGGATGATTTATGTTAGCAAATTGAAAAAAGAATTTTGGTAGATTTGACATTAAACGTAGGGACCGTCGATATAACATTCCATAATTGAAATATATATTATATGATGATGATGATAGAAGCATTTAATTTGATAAAATTAATATAAATAAATGTTATGTACGAGACATATTTCCCGTAAGATCAAAAGATGTACTTTCTTGAAGAACGTAAAATATTTTTGTTAATTAACAAATATATTTACCGTCGACCGACTCTTAGCTTTTTTAATGAACGAGAAAAATGAAACTGCGTAATAATAATTTCTTTTTTAAGAATATTTCTTAATTTTTGCCTGATTGCAAAGCTTTTGTACAATTATTACACTTAAAATTGTTCAAAGGAATTATTTCTTTTGGTTCCCGATTGCCTCCAACGAAAAAGAAGATAAGTTTCTTGTTACGTAAGAGAATTTTGTATTTAGTAGGTTTTTAAAGAAAAGAATTAATTGGCAGCTTTTTAAAATATTTTTTTGCTACCCAACAATATATTTCAAAGAAAATTCTTAAATTGTTAGAAAGATTGTTTGCAGAAGTTTTCAAAGTGAATGAAATAATTTTTAAAGTAACGCGTACAGAAACTCATAACCTCAAAAAAACAGAAACCTCTTCTTATTTATTTTTTAAATTTCATTTCACAACTATTTTGTTACAAATTATAGTGTACCGTAATTATTAATAATTATTTTAAAAATTGTTCCTCAAATTTTATGCATAAAAAATATTATAAATAATTTTTATCATAAAATTTGATGGAGGTCCTGTTTCAATTACCCTTCCATCTCACACCAGTAACTCCGACTACTTTTTTCAGTACCTAATATTTCCGTGTTTATTACAATAATGATTATTTCAGTATTTTCACTTAAATCATGTTTTCCATGTGTGAATGTAGTTTGTTTAAAACTCTTCCAGGCAAAAAATATTCTTTCATTCTCAAAATACGAAGAGAATAATTAATATTTAAACTTAAGTATAGTAAACGTGCTTTATTGCATCCATTTTAAAGATCATCATGAATAATCTCTACAAAGTTAACGCCGATTCTATCAATAATATAGGTAACTTTATTTACTCTAGAGTAAAGCGATACTTTTCAAATTATAGAAAAATTTCTGAACGTTTTAATTATATATTTTCACCTATTCTATTTATGTTTTATTAAAAAAATATATGATTTCATTAGTTGGTGAATAGCGCTGATGAGCTTGCAGCTAGGCCATAATAGGCCATAATAGACAGTGTGCATTACTTAAAACATCGTTGTGTGGAACTAATAAAGAAACCACTTTGTTTTCTTGCATAATATTTCCATTAATACAGGGATCTTCCCGGAAACATGGGAGATGTCAAAGATTACTCCAATATGATAGTCATCCGTAGAAAACTACAGATCTGTAGCTAATCTTTCTGCACCAGCTAAAGTATTTGAAATTATAATAAGTAGGGTCGTTGCTTCCCGAGTAGACCCATTTATAATTGATGAACAGTATGTGTTCTGGAAAGGCCGCTCGGTTGAGACAAATCTGATGGTTTTCACGAATTATGTAACGGAAACATTGGATGCGGGACATCGGGTAGATTGTTTATATGATTTCGCCAAGGCTTTTGATACAGTTACTCTTAGTTATGTATATGTATTATTGAAAAGGCTGCATACAGCCTCATTGACTGATTTCTCAATCAATCTCATTAATCATCATTATGAGATTGATGAATCTCAATGATCAATCTCATAAGATTGATTTCTCGGACGGTATGCTAAAATTAATGGCAAACTACCTCCAAAATAGAAACCAATTCGTCTCCTATGGTCTATTTGCCTCAGAGTTTGGCTATAATAGTTTAGCGACTAGGAGGGATGTGTATTTGATTACGCATTTTTATCGATTGTTGAGTATTGGTTTGTATTTTCTTTAGACTGCATCAGCATAGATTTTTTCACATTCCAATGTACAGAACCAACCTGCTAATGGTTATGCCTGTTGGAAAAGCTACTGCTATGCTGAACAATATGACTCTGAACATTAATCTGTTCCATGTCTCTGAGAGGTTTTCCGAAGCAGGATTATCCTACACCTTTGACATGAATGATTTTATATATGTTTAATATTTGTTTTTGTTGTTTATATATTTCTTACTTATTTATAATATTTAAGAATTAAATTTATGTTTTTGAAATGTAAATTTTATATAAAAAATAAATAAATTGAATTGAAAAATTGAATTTTAAATTGAGTCTTTAAAAAATTAAACAAAAAAATATTTTTTAAAAGACCAACAATTCAATTTATTGTTATATGTAATATATATGCCTTACAATAAATGTAAGCTACTTTGAAAAAAAAAACTACAATATATAAGACTTAAGCAGCAAATCCACTATCATCTGTCTAAACTTATGTCAAAATCAACGTGAAAGGATGCGTACCCTTATCCACCTACATGGGTGACAGATTAACCACCACACGTATACATTATTAACAGGGCACAGTTTAGGAGAAATCTATTTGAAGGTTGTGAAGTCCATGATACTGATAAAATATAGTTGTCATTTTCATAACCATATCAACATTTTTTTTATAAATCGTGGTAAATATGCATTTATCATTACCATTTACTCATCTTCAATATCGCATTAGTTATGTTACATAGTAACGTTAAATTTTTAGTGATGTGGCAGATAATCGGAAATATAAGAAATTTTTGAGTTTTTTTTCCTTATCTTCTCATTTCTATTTTTATACGAGTATTATTACTTATCCTGTATCCTTACATTAATTGGAAGAATTTTGAATAAAAATATTTTTTTTTTCAATTGATTCAGCAACATTGTAGATTGACTTATTAGAAAATTGATTTTATTATTTGTATGTATATTTTATTAATTAAAAAAATATAAGTATATACATACAAATAAAAAAAACATTTTTTTAATATTTTTAATTTCATAATACATTTTTACAACAGCATTTATTTATCTACCAGCTTAGTTACTTCTTCTCCACCTCAAATACCGTAAGTTTTTTGGACACAGGAAAAACAATTCATGTTTCCCACATACATCTTGTAGACAGGAATGAGAGGACCAAAACATCAAAAAAAAAAAAGAAAATGTCGCTGACCGTACGATAAAGGAGCCTTGTTTGACCTCCCCAGGAAGCTATGAAATTGCATATTTGACGCATAAATAGGGCTTAAAGGAATCATCCCCTTTTGAACCGGAGGTCTTGAAAAATAGAACATACGGATCTATACTTTGCCGGAAGGCATTTTGAATGTACATAAGTTCCGAAAACCTGAAAAGCAGAGGCTGCTTTTGTTTATTTAAGAGCCTTACCACTACATCATGAAGAAAAAGAAGATTATCACTTTATTTTATCATAAAAACCTCACTTTACCCATGTTAACCTGCCAAGTGAAACAGGCACAGTCCAAACAAAATTTTATACTTAAAATTAAATAGAAATAAAAATAAATAAAATAAAATAAGTACCTAAGTAAATCTACCATTTTAGTTCTTCATTCTACAACAGGTCATGAGGTTTAATTACTATAAAATCAAAATACTTTATAAAAAATCTAGGCTTAAAAAAATCACACAGACGTATTGAGAGCCCAACGGAAATTGAACAGAAATTCTCAGTTTGCGCGAATAATGTAGTATTTATTTTTTTAAACATAGTATTTAAAAATATCCTTCTAACAAAAATTTTCCTGTCAACAGTTATTTAGCATATATAAATATTGACAACAATGATCGTAGCAAGAAAACTTATAAATATTAACAACAGCATAAAGAGTGATTCTAAATATTCACTTTAATTTAATAATTCCTATAATTTACCGACTTGAATCTATGATCAAAAAATTTGCATGTGGAGATGTATAATTGTGGATGAGACGGGAGGTGTATGTCAGGTCAGAGGAGAGTGGCGGTCCATCCTCCCTGTCTATCCCTGTTGATTTAAAAGATTATTATTTAATAATATTATTAATGATACTTTGTTAAATTTAACTAGTCGTACACGGTAAAAAAATCAGGGTAAATAATAATAATTAATAAATAATATTTTGTGTTTTTTTACTCCCTTTCTTTTAACTCGTAGTGTCTGGTTGCTTGTCTGACGAAAAAACTTTGGATTGATTTTTAACCCTTTTCCCGTGATCCAATCGAGCTGTAACTTTGCAAGCAGACTCATGGTGATGATCAAGAAGATCTATCAAATTTCCGTTAATTAAAATTAATAATTATATTTTAAATTTGGATTTTTAAATTTTTAATGATTATTTCATACAACTTACTCAGTTGTATGAAGAGACTGCGACGCATCTAGTAGACACTAAACCTGTGATTATAGTATAATTTTGGATTTATGGAAAAAATTTATTATTCCCTTTGGTAGCGTCGTCCGATCAAAGCCTAACGCATATGTTAAGCGCCAAACCAGTTTCCACTAGTAAATGAGAAAGGGAGTATAATAACAACTTGGTTTTTATGGGTTTTTTTTTTAAATAGAGATGCGAATACGGAATATTCAATATGTCAATATTCGAATATGTCAATATTCTTAGTATTCTCAAATTAGGCCAATAGCCGTGCTATGAAAATAGGATTAATTTGCCGGTGTCCTGGAATGGGGCTCGGACTACTGCACCAACAAGCTACTGTGGTGGTATGGTAGTATCACTAAATCAACGATTATTATTCTATTAAATTTAAATGTAAAAAAAATGTATTTAAATTATTTGCATTTACTTAGAATAATAAAATAAATAATAATATTTATTCAATATGTAAAATAGATACAAAAGGTATATTTTTGACGATGAAAATATTGCATTTTTTCCCAAGCAAAACACACCTGGTGCAATCCAAATAAATATTTGAAGGGTGCTTTATCTGGCGGTGCGGATATCCACTCCTCACTGCTCAAACATGGATCCCTGGCGGCTCCTGGCTGCGTTACACGGGATTACTGCTCAAATTTGGTGCGCATCCGAGCTAGATACGCTTTGACTAGCAGGCGCGTTACTAGATGGCGATATGTGTCCTGTACAAATATAACATCTAGTAGTAATAAGTTCACCGTACGTAACGCTATTAAGCGGGGCGTGCAGCGGGGCAGGTATGGCTGACGTCTGTCTTAATCTATTGCTGCCATTAACCTGAGACAAATACACTTTAAGATGTGTTTTAAGTTCGACCCACTTGTGGCGGTCAGATTTTAAACATGATTTAAATACTTCGAAACAATTTTAAGAACGTTTTCATCTCAAACAGTTTTAAATGATAAGCTGTTGCAATCCCTCCCCCAGTCACCTAACCACTTTTACACCTGACACTTATTTACATTTAATATATATTAAAATATGTATTTTTATTTAAAAAAAAAGAGACAATAGTGGTTCAAATAATTGGTTAAATACAAAGAAACGAAAAAAAATGGTTCTGTCAACTCTCCAAATAAGAGTGTTTGAAGCATGCACTTGTATTGAAAAGAAATGCACATTAGAAAAATATAAATAAGTTTAAAAAGACATAATTTTTATTATTTATTACAAAACAGACAATAAAATAATATTGAACGTTGAAAATAACGTCACACGGCAGAATTCACAAAAACCAAATTGCCCAAAAAAATAATTGCCCATATTTTGTTATGTTTAATTTTTAGTTTACTCTTAAAAAACGGTGGTTTTGAGATCAGTTGGTGTTACTAAGTGGTTTGAATCGAGTGATTTTTTATTTATTTAATTTCTTCAATATCTTTTACATCAAAAACGTAAAAAAAACTTCCTAAAAGGTTCTAAATATTAATCAAATTTATCAAAAATTTGCGATACTTCAAATTCACAAAATGTACTTCAATAATAATACATTTGGATGTTTTAGTAATAGACCGAGATCAGCTGGAATTATTTTGTTACCTTAATGTAATACTACACAGCCCAATGCCATTTCACCTATCAAGAAGTATCATTCCTTAATGCTCTTTCCAATGAAATGAAGACAGAAAAAATTATGGAAATTTCAAAACTAAATTGAAAAATCTTCTACAAAAATCAATCACAATAAGGCTACGAAAAAAAAATTAACAACAGTATTTTACGGGTGACCACTTCGCAGTCACTTCCAGAGACTTTTGGGAAAAGTTGTGTTCCGGCTACATGTGCTTATTTATCCGGATATCTGAACCAACCCTTACCATGGGACGTGTCCTCAAGGGTCTCGGCATCATCAGGTTTTGATAGAACAAGAGGTATCAGATTTAAACAAAAGAGCTAGACGGTTAATTGGCGATGGAACGAGAACGATTTTGAAACCAGTGGACATCTGCGATTTAAATTAGAGTTTTGTAATGAGATAATTTAATCACTTTGTAAGAGATCTATTTAAGTGAGCAATTTACAATAATGGAATCATTCGATTGCCTAAATATTAAGTGGAAATTTAAAGTAATAAATGCGATTTTACAAAATGTTCGGCCGTATTCTGAAAAAAGCAATATTTCTATTTCAGTATCCTGTTATATAACATTGTAATGCCGTCAACTTTCACGTTTTAAGTTTGACAGGTTTAAAATTAATAAATTTAATCTACTAGAAATCTCTAAAATATAAACGAACGTTAAGTTATTCACAATTTGTGTATAAATTAACGTTTAAGAGCTTTCTGATTGATTGATATCATTCATTTCAAACCTCTCAAACTTAAAACATCAAAATTGGCGATATTACAATGTCACATAATAACTGTCAAGATACAGAAATAAAAATATTGCTTTTTTTAGAATACGGACGATTGTCACGTGACAAGGCTATGAAAGGCAAATGAAAACTCTGGATTTGAATTTAATTTAAACTCTATTCTTCAATTCACACTCTTTCGCAATCAATCACTCGTCTGTGAAACACTTTATTATCGCTTGCTCACACATTCCAGAAAATTCCGTTCAACAATCGCAGATAAGTATGTACTTCGCTCAATATTTCGCAATTTTTAAAAACATTGAGCAAGATCAACAAAACATCTCGCTAGACATTTGTCTGGATGTATATCCATATAGTCGAACATATTTTATTTACTTATTTAACAATATTTATAAAATCTAACTCTCGAACAACTTATTTTATCATTCAAGAGGCAGTTACAGAATATAAAATATATTCACTATGTGTGTTGTATTCCGTGTACTATTTAAAAAATAATTTCGTATGCTAGTGAAGATAATTTCTGCTACATATCCCTAAACAACCTATATTATAAAAATATTTAAAAATATATAAAATATGTATAAAATATTATATATAATATATATAAAAAATATAAAAAAACTAATTAATGTAAAGGATTTTATTTAAGTAATAAGAAGCAATATTATTTTAAATTTGTAGTAGAAAATATTGGTTTACGTTATACGATCGGTTACGTAAATATGCATTTCAAGAATGTCTACTGGGAACGCTCGCAAGAATCAAATTGTTAATTTTAAAAGGGGTTGAAATAAAGGTAAGGTATCACAATTAGTGAAATTAACTTAATTGTTACTAAAAACGGCGCAATTCTTAAGAGGCTTTTCAAAATTGTCTGGCGAAAGGCCTGAAGGTAGTTAATTCTTAATTACTGTATTATACTAATGACATTAAATTAAAAAGTTACGGAATAAAACCTTATGCTCTAATTAACAATTTTTAATATATAATAAAATTAATATTATAAGGCTTAGTATGAATTTAAGCAAAAACTTTTAATTATATGAATTCGCAGCGGCTGTAGTAAACGTCTTAGTAGGTACTTCGTCGAGTTTTTAAAAGCACATCTTTAGAAATAATCTTGACAGTTTGTTGTTGTGACTTTCCTGCATCTTGTGTAGTCTGTTCTTTGTTGAAATTAGTTATAAGAACATCACTTCCAGAATCCATAAAAAAATGAATAAATACGATATTGTGACACTCTTTTCTTTTTTCGATAAAGTACTGTCACGGAATGTCAAGCAAAAGGAATTAATCACTGTCCGAATTTCATTTAATATGTCATCGAAAACGGCCAATAATCTAGGGTGGTCTACAACCTTCAGCAAATGTCTACAAATGACTGGAACAGCCTAAAACTTTATCCTAAATACTATAATAATCTAGAAAATTCGATAAAACCAGCAGGTATAAATAGCGCAGACCTAGGGCACCGCACATGAAGTGTGTGACAGTTCGATTCAATGCGAAGTACGTACGAGCCGCGAGACGATGCCCAGAGTGGCTAGTCGTGAATTGCGAAAAGATAGATATCGAGCTAAATAATCGAGCGAAGTACCTAACTGGTATTGAAAATAAGCGATAAATACCACGTGCGAAAATTTGATGCTCTACGAGTGATAAATACATGTTTTATTTAGCGATAAATTAGTGATAATATACGGATAATATATTTAATTTAAAGAAAAGTATTATGTTTAATTCGTGTTACGTGACTTTTTACATCGAATGATTAATTAATAAATCGCTAATTAATTTCCAGTGGATTCATTCATTCCTTCCTAGCCACGACATTTTGCAATACATTTTTTCTAAAATTCTTTAATAAAAAGAAAAGCTACTTAGATGCTAATTGCTCAATATTTTTGTAGATATTGTTTCTGACACATCTATATGATGTTAACTAGAGACATGTTAACGTCAAATACACATAAAGTTACATGGGAAGTTAAACGCATCAGCAACGCAGTTTAATAATGAAAAAATACCATATATTAATATTAACATATGGTAATGAGATGGTAAGAGACGTACAGAATTACTCGTGGTATGTCGATGACGACAATAAGATCGAAGTATCTAGGGCCTTCTAGAATACACTACCACACTCTGGAATTTTTTATAATATTCGGAAAACGTCCACAAACATCTGGAACCTTATCGTAAACATTAGACAATTAAAGATTGTTCTCGAGAATTAGAAAAACACAGGTATAAATAAAAAGAACACCGCACTACGCATTCAGTTTGTTTTGATATTTCTATACAAAATAAGCCCTGGAGTGACGGCCAGAGTGGTCAGTCGTGAGATATTTGGAGCGACGGATATCAATCAAAATACCCGAGCGGAGTACCTAACTGGCGATTTAAAGCAGTGCGATTTCTATGTACTATAATTTGATGAAATATTATAGCAACTGATAAATAAATTTTTTTTTCTTCTTCTTCAAATGTAGCAAATTTATTTTGTGGTAACATAATTATAATTAATATAAATTAACTTTGTTGAAACCACTTATTTATTGAAAAAAATCAACATGTTTCAAAGCCAATGGCTTCTTCATCAGGAAAACAAAAATAATATTTAAAAATCGAAGTATAGATCAAAATATTAAAAAGTTATATATGGAAAATAATAATATAAAGTACATAATTAATATGAAAATAAATTTAAAAGATAACTATTTGCAAAAAGGACCTGATTATTTATAATATTCAATTAACTATTTACACTCTTTCTTATTTTCAAAATTTCTAATTTATCAAATTGTGATTCTGTATAATTTGTATGTAAAATTTGTAAACCCTTATTAATATCAAAAGAATGACCCGTAGCCAAAAGATGGTTAGCAAATTCAGAATAATTATTACTATTTAAACACCTTAAGTGTTCTTTAATTCTAATTTCAAAATTTCTACACGTTTTTCCTATATAAAAATAATCACAATCGTTACAAATTAATTTATAAACACCCGATTTTTTTTAAAAATTATCCTTATCTTTATTATTTAAATTAGAAATTAGAAATTTTGGAAATAAGAAAGAGTGTAAATAGTAAATTGAATATTATAAATAATCAGGTCCTTTTTGCAAATAGTTATCTTTTAAATTTATTTTCATATTAATTAGGTACTTTATATTATTATTTTCCATATATAACTTTTTAATATTTTGATCTATACTTCGATTTTTAAATATTATTTTTGTTTTCCTGATGAAGAAGCCATTGGCTTTGAAACATGTTGATTTTTTTCAATAAATAAGTGGTTTAAACAAAGTTAATTTATATTAATGATAAATAAATTGTTTAATCAACTCTACTTTCTTCACTTCTATACATTGGTTTTCGTACCAGAATTCCATTATTCATACCTACCAGAATTCCATTGTTTACTGCTAGTTTTGACATGTTCCTATTAGAAATTACTTCATTCAGAGCGCCGTTCACTTTACTTCCTACCACTCGCGCTTGAGCTTGTGCAGTTAGAACTATCGATGGTTTTCTAAGGATGACTTTCAAAACCAGTCTCTGTGCCTTTTTTACAGATAAAAAGTTAGTCTTAAAAGTTCCACCCTAACCGATTATTCCATACAGAAGGATAGATTGGCAAGAGAGAAATAATTTTTTTTGATCATAGAAGATTAGAGGATGTTTACCAGTCTAATGAATATGTAAATAAGTTGTCTTACTCTTGTTAACATATTGTGGACTTTTGCGTTCTATTTTAATTGTCTGTGGACTGTTACACCCAGATACATTACTATTTTTTCTTGTTTTGGGCAAATATATAACATCTTCACAATTTTTTTTTAATTTTACACTGTGATGAATGTATTATAATAATTACATTTTTTTCAACGCTGTTTTCTTTCAATGAGAATGAATGAAATATGTTTTCTCAGTACTTGGTAACAGACAATTTTGAATGAACCATGTTTTGAGTATATTTATATTGGTATTTACTACATATTATCATTGTTTTCGTCCATGACGTCGCTTTTGTAATCATCACGGTATCGTCAGCGTAAGAAATGATGTTACCAACTATGGGGAGGGTGAACATATTATTTACATAGATGATAAAAAGTATTGGACCGATGACAGTTCCTTGCGGTATGCCGAACAGTGTGGTTTTAGGTCCACTCAATGTATTATTCATTTAATCATATTGGGATATATCATTTAGGATTTATCACTGTTCCGTCTACTCCATTCTATCTTCATTTTTCAATAAAAGGTACAACAATAATAAAATAAAATCATTGCTAAGAAGGCCCAAAGACAATATCCCTTTAGAATCTCATGCCGTGTATTTTAAATACCTTGCGCAAACTGTGATAAGTTTTATATAGGCCGAACATAAAGTAGATCTTAGAAATAAAAAACTCACCTCATCCTTAGTTTATCATGTGCTTACGGAAGGACATAAAATAGATATTAATAATGCCTAAAAATCATCGCAGAGTATTATAAATTTTTATTAAATATTATTATTAATTAATGCAGATCATTATAGAACTGTTTAAAGTAGATGCCGAGTTTTTCATTTTAAAATTATCCCGAAATAAATCTCTGCCAAAAATACCAGGGAAGCACATCGGATACGGGAAATTTGTATTCGACCTGGCATCTCACGTATAAGATTTTCGCTTGCATAAGCTGCTCCCCTGGTAGCTGGCAGAATCTGAATGTGTATAAAAGCGAGGATATGTAAATTTTCAACAAAGGGCAACGACTGGTGAATGGAAACTTCCACTACTTTCTGTTATCCTGAAACAAGTTAAACAAGTACATCATTATTCAAATAATGGAAACATCCTTTTGCGCTGTCAAAATTAATAAAACATTCAAATTTTTTATGCATTGTAATTTAAACATATTTTCAATACAATTATAATTTATTCTTTTACAATAGCGAAATAGCTTGGTGGTATCATTTTTAACAAGAAAACACATGTAAAAATACTGTAAAAAAAACTATTAACAAGATAAAACGTATACTAAAAATTAAAATTGAAGGTACAGACATTTACATAAGTAATAAATATATATATAATAAAAATATTATATATATATATTATATATATATAATATAGTATATATGATTACTATTATTATATACATACATATGTATATATATATATATAAATATATTAGATTGATGGTAGTGTGGTTAGGACACTCGCCTCGTGATCGCGGGTTCGAACCTCACTCCAGACTTGTAAGTTAGTCATATTCTCATAGCACAAGCGTTTACCTTAGTTTAAAAATAGTAAGAATATTGATGTGACACGTATTCCGTTTTGCATTCCTATTTAAAAAAATGTATGTTCGAGTAAACACAAATATACTGTATTAAAAAAATGAAAAATATAATTGAGTAAATATATTTTTCATTTTAAGGAACAGAGTCGATACAAGTGACATATTAATATCAAACAATAAACTGAAAAATTATTTTGCCGGAACCTGGAATCAAACCATGGACCTCTGTCTATCGCGGACAGCAATCCGTCCTTTTTTCTAGTGCTAGAGAATTCCAAGTCTTGTTATCAAATGCCGGAATCTATTTTCAGAATTACTTTGAACTCGATATTTATTTTTTATTTGTCTTGTCTTTGTGTGGGGAGGTTTGTGTAGTCCCACATATTTCATATAAGTAGGTATAAATATACATATATTAAATTATAATTCAAGCAATACATAAAATATAAAAGGATGTGGTATATAGATAGAAATTAACATGAGTAAAATGAAACTAACGACACAATCCTTAAGCCCGAGTAACAATCCTCAAAACAGCATTCAGTTTGGGGAGAGATAGCATTCGACAATTATACGTATCTCGGTTCCACCACAACCAAATAAAATGTGAATCACATGGAGGAAAACAAACATCACCACTACAAAACTATCATAAGAATAACAGTTACATACGGGTGCAAATCATGGACGATGACAGCAAAATCTGTAGAGATTCTGGATATATTTGGAGAAGAGTGCTACGCAAAATCCTGGGACCTATGAAAGATTGTGAAACACGGAAAATGACAAGCTGTATAACATTTCAAGGCTATATAACATTTTAAGATGTCCAAGGTCTCTGTGTATGCTCGACTAAGTAGGCTGAGATGCAGAGAATGCCGTCGTCACGGATGCCCAGGAGAATCCTCGAGGGACATCCGGGTGGAAGAAGAAGAGTCGGCAGACCCAGGCTGTGACAGGAAGAAGAGGTCAGAAGGGATGGTAACCAAATACTTTGGATAATAGACTGTAGGACCACAGTGAGAAATAGGAGAAGTTGGAGGCGAGAACTGATGGAATCGAAGGCTCGATGTGAGCTGTAGAGCTATTGAAGAAGAAAAATATAGATAGAAACTATCACAAGCAGGTTCATACGATATATAAAGAAATAAGACAAACACACAAAACAGACAAAAATTAGTAAAGTACCATACGTTATATTATATACAACAATACTAGAAATACTAAATACAATACAATTTAATTGTTATTTTTAAGTACATTATGCAAAAATTAATTAACACAACATAGACAAAATATTATAAATTTGTATAAATTAAAACAAAAAGTATTGTTTTTATATAATAGAAAACATTTTCTTTATTTATAACTAAACCGACTTACGGTATAAGTAGTCAAAATCATTGTCTATCTGTCTGTTTTCTATACAATTCTGCATTCTATTAGTGGTTACAAAATTTTGCAAATTTATTCACACCACTCTCCCCAGTGATATCAATTCCAAATTAAATTTAGTGTTCTATTCCAAATTTTACATAGTTTCTCTTTAGGACCCGACGATCTGGCCTGGACCAAATTGCATATTTGAAGAGTGTTTTGCGACGCGTTGTATCCTATTTGGAGTGGAAGATGATGAAGTACCTATCATACTACCACACGGTTTCCTCCGATGTTCTTAAAAAAGCGTGAGGTATTTTGTTAAGTTTAAGGATGACAAGTTGAGTAGATAAAGCATAAAAAATAAATTCTTACTGGGTTTATTCACTACTTTTATTGATACCTTTAGCGTACCAGTCGGAGCCGCGGTTGACGAGGCAATGGTGAAGCGGTCGAGTTTTATAATTCTAGGTAAATTGCTCGAATTCAGTTGCTCAAAAACGAATTGCTCAAAGCAAATTATAGAAAAGAAAATTGTTCGAACTACGAATTCCATGAGTTTTTTTACTGCTTGTACTTTTTTTTGTATAAGCATATAAAACACAGAATAATATACTACTTATACATTTATATATTTAATATTTTACTGCTTATACCTGATATTGTTTTATATACTTCTTTGTATATTATAACTTTTTTACGTGAAAGCCTATAATGGGCGTGAACAAATAAAATAAATAAATAAGCACTTGAAAGTATTATAAATTTATTGACATACAATTTGATCAAAAAGGTTTCAAAATTGGCAATATTTTAAACAAAACTCCTTCAAAACTTACAGATGTTTTTCTTTGAAGTAGAAAAGAAAAAATTTCAGTTAAAAATCTGTACTCTCCAATCTATCAATAAATATTTTAAAAATTCACTCAGTAGACATTCTTTAACCAATGTAAAATATTGTTCATTTACGATCATGTTTATATAAAAGTAATTATTTAAGAAATATAATTATTTCACGATCGTTAAATTGGAGGAAAGACATGAACTATGTTTCCTCGACATGAATTTAAATATAATTTTACTCCACATCGTAGCAAATGGCGAGTATATTATATTTCTGTACTCAATACAATATCTGTATATTGCTCCAATAAATACCACAGTTAACTGTGAGTATCATTTGCGCCCTGCATCCATTCATCCTACCCCATTCATACTGCATTCATTTCACATATACCACACACTCAATACTCGCACAATACACGCACATTACGTGCCAATATGAGAAAATTTCTCAATTTCTCTCAAAAACCTATACACACCTACCCGCCAATCTTTCAAATGTCTTATATACTCTTATAAAGAGTACACATGATCAAATTCTCTACTAAAAAGTTTTTATTGTGTGGCTATATGTATTTCAATTGTATAATTATATACATATATTTTAATTGTATAAAAATATGCAAGTCAATTTTTTTTCTTTTCTTTTTACGCTTCAACAGGACCAATTACAGAAGCGAAAGACATCACAAACACCCAGGCTTGAGCAAATCACATAGATGAATTGTGACCTCACCGGGAATTGAACCCGGAATCCTCGATGTGAGAAGTCAGTCTATTGTAGCAGGATGTGTAATATATCGGAGGTAATAAATTCCCTGTTTTTAATCGTCAAAATAATATCTCACAGAACTGAATTAAAACCATCTAAATCACCAAATTTTACCAATTTTCAATCGAAAAAATGCATTAAAGTAAGTTGCACTTTAAGCAACGCATCATTTGAGCAATTTGACTTTCGAGCAATACCGATCTCGAGGATTTTACCGCGTACCGAGTTGTATGTGCTTCGTATCCGCTCCTGCTTAAAAGATATTACGTCAATACTTCTTCGTTGGGAAGATCACTATACAGGATATCCTGTATCTCGACGTCAAGCCGAAATCGTGTGATAGGCCAAGTCATAATGGTTATCAGAAAAATATTTAAAAAAATTAAAAAAACAGTCAGTGAAAACTGGACAAAGTATTTTGGGTTTGAATACTTATTTTGGGCAAAAAGAGGCATTTTCTTCCAAGCTGGAGCAGTTGGCTTTGAATTTTGGACAAAATCTTACAGAAGCATCATTTAGGATTACATAATAATAAAAAAATGAAGAAAAATAATGATTTGTAGCAACAGGAGTGAAAAGACCGTCACAGAATGTAGATTTTTTAAATGCTTATATTTTTTTAAATACATCACTTAGAATTTTTTAAATATTTTTCTGATAACTATTATGACTTGGCCTATTACCTGATTTCGGCTTGATATCGAGATACGGAATACCCTGTATATAAATCATTATTAAATATATATTGTATGTAATAAGATTACATTAAGCTTGACGTAACTATTTAGTTCTTAACCCAATTCTTTTAATGAAGTACGTTTACTCAAAGCACAGCCGTACATATTTTTGAAGTACCACATAAATCATCAACCTTTTGCAGTATTCATGAACCAGATTTACTAGAATCTGAAACCACGCTAGGCCTAACCTTAAAAATGAATGGTCGTCCATATTAGAGTGTCCATTTATCTTCAATTCCACACATCTTATTCCGGGGAGAGTTTCCCAAATTGCTTTTATTCGATTTCTTACCATCAAGGCTATTGTATAGCCATCGAACGTAGGAGTATGGGGATGAGGTGTGGAGAATTATTCCAAGTATTCGGAATAAATCAACCCGGGCGGTAGTGATCCTTCCCCTCTGCTAACTCATGCTCTCCTGGTAGATTGATTCGCCGAATAGGTTTTATTAAGCTTTCTCAATAGGATTAGATGCGTAATCAAAATAGAATTTTGAGAAGTTTGGAACCTCTTTAATAATTTAGTTATACTACTGTTTTAAATGATTTCCCTGAAATCAAATAATGGAAAGCTATGAAAATGCACGTTTATTTTCAAACGATTTTAATTGAAATTAGCAGGCTTTAGAGTAAAGAAGGAAATTATCTCCATTTTCAATGTGTGTTATAATATTGTGTATTGTAATATAATGCAAAATATGCTGCGTGTGTATACTAAAATATCAGAAGGTACCTTAAACATTTCGGGCTCCTTCGGTGTTCAAAGTATGTAAATGGTGGCCCAGTATTTTGAAATAAGCTGTGTTTCACCAGAATCTCTATGAAATTAATCGATTTTTTTATCTCTATCAAAATTTTGTACTCCAATCATTATTCAGATTTTACTACGAGTATATCATAACTTTCTGTCAGATAAATTAAAAATTTTGCTTTTTCCAAAACATATGTTTACTCATGCTTCAATGTGTTGAGTGCAAGCGCCTATATGCCAGGCATATCGCTGTATCAGTGTTCTGTTAAGTATTGCATACAATAAGGAACACGGGCATTATACGAGTTCATAAAGAAAAACTATTTATACGAGGTACAAAAGTTAAATTATATTTTTAAATACGCTCGTTGTCGAGGAGTGCGCGTATTACTATTGACGTGGTCAAGGCCAAGAAGAGAGTGTGAGCTGCAAGCGCGCGCCCGCTAGGCATGTGGCTGGGCACATTCTAAAGCGTTTTGATACATCTTCTAACGTGCACACGCATCGCCTGCTCTATGATGCTTTTTGAAAGACATTCATAAGATATCGGTTATTTTCGAAGTAAAATTACATAAAAAAAGGAGAAAGGTATCTTTTCATGTCATTTAATTCTGTTCCAAATCTAAGATTTTAATGTAATACGCATAACAAAAAAAATACTCATAAAGAGAAAACGCTATAAAACCACAATTTATTAAATAATCGACATTTTTCGGGGCCAATGATCCCTTCATTGGGATACAACGTACAATAAAATTAAAATTAATTGATTTACGTGTAAAATATAACACGATAAGCGAAATAATTAATGGCACATGTAATTTTTTATCGTGAGTCTATAAGCCGTGGTGTAATTTTCTTGCTACGGCGGCTAAATTTCCTTGTAAATTTGGGAAGTTGCTGAATAATTTAGGGGCTAAATGTGTCTTATCTTGTCTTGTCATGTCTCAGATTTACACACTTTTGAGGTGCGTTCTCGGTGGATTAATTTTTGGTCGCAATTGTTTAACTTTGATGTAGCCAACTGCCTAGAACAAAATGCTTGTTATTTTTTTTGTCTAAATACGACACATAATTTATCAAGTTTTCTTCGCCTTTCTTACAAACTTTGTCATGTCAATAGGGTATTTCTTTGAATTTTCATTAATACCTTAGCGACTTATCGATTGAATTCTTGATTGCCTTATTTAATATAACAGAATTAAAACCATTTTGCTTTAAGCAATTTTTCTGATCATATCAGAAAATTTAGCTTTCCACACACATTTTATATTGTTACGAACGGTACATAATCGAAGGTTTTCGAACGCCTGGAGTAATCTGGAAGAAACTCTTTTGCACCAAAATACGCCTGAAGTTTCTATAAATCGAGAGATTATAAATAACACAAGACAAGAGTAGAAGTGAAAGCAGTGACTAGCGCGAAGTATGAGCGGCCGGTGGAACAAATTAAAAAATATTTATTTATTTATTCATTCATTTACGCCTAAATAGGCTTTTACATATGTAGGTGTATGACAGTTATTTGCAAAAATAATATAAACAGAGAGAAAAACAAAAAAAAGAAAGTGTATATAATTTACATTATGGCGGAATGAAGCGCTCTCGGTATCGCGCCCCTATACTGTGACAGGCCAGAACCATTTTGAGGCCTACTTGACGCTCGACAGCGATCGTGTGATAAGAGACAGCGAAATAAATATTCACAAACTTGCGAATATTCTAGAACCCGAGTATATAATGTTCCAAAGACGAGTAATCATTGCGAAATTTGTGTGAATCAAAGAACAGTGCTCCAGTTAATTTTATGTCTAGTGTTTTTATGCATAAAATTAAAATATCAATTAACTTCATAACATAACTTCATAACAACACAACATAAAACAAGTAATTAACAAAAAAAATTAAGTTTATTGGTCTCCCACCAATGTGATGCCGTAATAATAATTTTAATTGTGAGCTATCCGTTTTTTTTTTCAAGTTAGATAAAACCCTTAAATTTTTGTTATTTTAATGTACTTTTGGGGATCAATTGATATTAGCTACTACATATTATAGTGCGCACAAATAATCAAAAGGATAAAAGTTCGAAGGTATAACTGTTTCCATTACCAACCATATCATAGTACCCAGAGCAAGTACAGTAACTTGTAACTAACAATCAATAAATCCGGTTACAATAAGAGAGAGAATACAAGAGACCGAGAGAAACAACGACATTCTATATATTTTTTTAGCTCTAAAACTACACAACACCCATAAAACTTGGGATTGGAAATCGTTCACTAAATGAAAAATGGATTATGAGTTCATATGAACTGAAAGAGGAACTGGAGACCAGCAACTTTTTTTTTTAAATTACTTAATTGATTGGAAGGTAGTAAGAGAACATAGGAAATATTTTCGTAGGTCGAAATTATTTTAAAAGAGTAAAAATATTAATATGGTATGTATTTCTTATATCTACCTACATGAAAAAATAATTAAATGTTTCTAAAATGAACCCAACGTATGATTTAAACGAATAGAAATCAGCCAGAAGCAATGCTTTTTAATATTTGTATTTGAACATTAAACCTCAATAACCCTATACTTGTCACGGAATCATAGCTGCGAAAAAATGAAACACTTCAAATAATTGAAATATCTTGTACTAAACAAAGTCACTGGACACGAATTTAATCTTTAATTCAGAGTAATTGTCACTAGAAAAATTCACACAGGTTCGCACTAATTCGCCAATTTGCACGTAAGTACCCACTGCATCGTTTTAATCTCGTCCATTCCTTTTTTGTGGTATTCACTCGCTTCTATGGTAGCTTCTTCGTCATTTGTCAAACAACTATGACACTCGCATGATGCCATCGGGTATTTATAATTATCCGTTGAATCTAAAATACTCCGCAAAAGATTCGTCAATTCCACATTCATGTAGAATGTTCGAAAGACTTATGTGTAATTACCATTGTTTTAGATTCTCGTGACAATATTATATTATTTTTTTTTAAATTACATTATCTGAATAGCATGAAAGTCTTGCTACTTATATAAATTACAAGTAGTGAAACCTTATGCACCAAACATAAATATAATCTTATTTCTATAGATATGTAACTTTTTTCATCTCTCCTCTAAAATTTATAAATTCAATGTACAGAGAAAGAACTCACAGTAAAAAAAGTTCGTTTTCTTTTTTTTTTGAAAATGTTATTACGCTCGGGTTTAAATTATGTAACTGTCGGACCTGCACACGTTTCAACATCAAAGAGAATATTTGATGGTAAGCTTTGGAAAAGGCTGTACAATAATTCAACGAAAAGCCTAAATTTCACTAATGACTGAAAAAAATTGAAGACCAAAAGAAATTTCAAAAGGTACGGAACGATCTCGTTCGTAAATGATGACTTGTATATTTTAGTTGAAGGTACCAAACTGAAATTCTGTAGATCAACTGGAATTGAAGAATATAATGGTGAGATATTTTTTGATTTAATTTAAATTTTTCTTTATATTTAATTTAAAATTTTATTTGATCCCCGTAATTTTATATAACTGTTATAATCCTCAATTGTTAACAAGATCATGACCGTGGCATACTCACCTAAATGGTTTTCTCTTTCCACTCTAATCATCAGAATTTATTATATTTTATTTCATGTGTATCAGAGCTTATGAATTTTTAATAATCGATATACATTTTTTTCATTATAGTGTTACGTTTCATTAAATACATATCAGATAGATAGAGAAAATAAATATACCCAATATTCCCAAAATTTTCTGATGCTTATATGCTTTGAAAACTAAGACATGTTTTCAAAGCGACAACGAGCCACGGTCTAAGTAAAACATGTTTTCAAAGCATATAAGCGTCAGAAAATTTTGGGAATATTGGGTTAATTTATTTTCTCTATATATCTGATATGTGTTTAATGAAACGTTACACTATTATGAAAATAATATTAATAACGAATATTAAAAATTCATAAGCTCTGATACACACAAAATAGAATAAATTAAATGCTGATGATTAGAGTAGGAAGAGAAAAGCATTTAGGTGAGTATTTGTGTATTTCAGATGATACTGTGATCAAGAGCTCCAGAAGATCTTAAAAAAAACAAAAACAGGACAATCCCGACTAATTTGCAATGGACTAAAACTGCACAATGACCTGCCACAACAGGCCAAACAACTGACCACTGACAAATTCAAAACAGATGTGACAAAAATATTAAAACTCGGCCAACTATAAATAAATGACTTTGTATCTAAATTATATTATTATATTTTCTTATATTAACTAACTAACTAACTAACTAACCATCACGCCGTTTCCCCGCAGGGGGAGGCAGAGAGGATTGAACGCCACACTCTTCTATCCTGGCACACCACTTTTGCTTCGGCCACATTCATACATCTTCTCATACACGTTCTACGATTGTTGCGGCTTTTAACAGGGCCATCCTCAAATACTTGTAGTACCTGATCGTGCCAGGTCTTTCGCGGACGCCCTCTATTCTTATATTGAATTATGTAAAAATGTTACCCATAAACCTCTTAGGTTTCCATTACTTTTTAAATAAAAATAAAAAAATTTAAAAAATAGAATGTATGTTCTAAGTAGTCCACTGACTATATAGTGCATACATTCTGGATTATCCGCTTCTGCCACTGATTTCACCAAGTTAGTGGCAGAAACGAATAATCTAGAATGAATTTTAAGTCAATTTAATAATACCTTCTTACCATTCTTTCCTCATTCATTCGCTCAACATGCGCAATCCATCTGAGCGACCCTTTTTTAATTATATTAATTATGCTAAAATCAGCTTTACATTCATTCCTAGTACCTATCTGCATTCTTTGCTCTATCATAAATGGATTTTGCACACATACGTCTGAGGGATCTCATCTTCACTGCATTCAATCTACTTGCGTTCCTCTTCTGCCAACTCCAGGCTTCACTTCCGTACATCAGTGTTGGTACCAGAATTCCATTATGTACCGCTAGTTTTGCCTCGGTAGACATATTTCTATTATAAACTATTGCGTTCAAAGCACCGTTCACCCTATTCCCCGAAGTCACTGTCCTCTCGATGTCTTTCTCAACATTCCCTCTTCTATGGAACATACTTCCCAAGTACACAAACTCACCGTTTTTCAAAACGGTGGTGGCGATTTGGTATTTTATAAATAAATAGCGGTAGACCCAACAAGAAAGAGGAAAACAATAATTTATACTCCTACCACAAAAGTAATTCCTAACTAATATCTATTTACATACGTCAAAAAATGATTGTGTAAGGTGGGCGGGATAACGGATACGTCGGAATATATTGTGAAATTACGGAAACTTTAAAGAGTAATAACTGTTTTAATACTCACTTGAGAGTCCATTCGGTTTTATTTTAAAATGAAAATACTTAACTATAACTCACTCATTCTCAGAAGTACGGTTATACCGCTCGGGATCTACAATTTATTTTGAATTTTTTTTACCTTCTGTGATGAAGCTATTATCAAAATAGGCGAATCAGGTCTTTCCCTTCAAATATTATGTTATGTTTCCGGCCTACCA
The DNA here is from genome assembly GCA_016648135.1 of Agrypnia vestita. Classification (NCBI taxonomy): domain Eukaryota; kingdom Metazoa; phylum Arthropoda; class Insecta; order Trichoptera; family Phryganeidae; genus Agrypnia; species Agrypnia vestita. Next base: position 39,593 of record JADDOH010006560.1, on the reverse strand, counting down.
GAGAAGGCACAAGGGAATAATAAATGACAGCTAATCATAGACACTAATAGCCAAGCAGCAGCCAGTATAGTCAACAGCTCATTGCAAACACCAATGGCCGCGCAGCGGCAAGTTTAATCGGGCTTATACAGGGCCTAGCAGCTTAACTGCTAGTAATTTTTCACTGTAGGTAATGGAGAAGTTAAAGAATTATCAACCATAATAATTTCGTTGTCTGCCGTCTGTCCATCCGTTTCTGTCTGTCTATCTGTCCCCGTAACATCGTGTAACGTCCGTAACTTCGTTTGAATTCACGGCTAAAAAAAATTAAACGGGCGGAGATGGGGCTTGAACCGCGGGCCAGCAAACCCGAAGGCGGCAATGATAGCAATGTTGCTACCACCGACCCTGCATCACACGTTAAAAATACAATACAAATAGGACTTAGCAAAGATGCAAACCATTTCATTTCCTGCCCAGCATAATCGCCAGGACTTAAAATGGTAACTTTAACTGCTGGCAGGAGAAATATAAAAAAAAATGTTCAAATATTTTTATCAAAGTTGTTATTATTATTTCATGGATGTCAGCTCTAAATTAACAAATACTTATTTTTTAGGAACCGGCATATAAAAGTAGCATCATTTTTGATGGGTTACGGCTTATAATTAAAAATTATATAAAATTATAATACTTCTAAACAATTACTCATTGTTTGAAAATAGCCCAGTAATGTTCAGGAATTAGTTTGTTCAGTTTACGTAATATTAATCTTAAACGAAAAACTAAAAACATATAATATAAAGTTTGATTACGGTTACCAGAAATGTCAGGGGAAAATGTACGATTATAGTACAGAAAGAACATCTAGAAAAAAATAGGGATATGATTCCTAGAAAAACAATTTATGGTTCATCAATTAATCATGTTCTCATATTACAATCGATTATATTTACTAGCCTTATCTATTATGAAAGTTGTACCTACTGAATATAATATAATAACGTATTTTAATAATACAATGAGAAGTTTATTAGATTATTTTTATTGCTTCAGAAAATGTAAATATAATTCGATAACAAGATACTCACAGACATATTAACGTGAATGTATTATTCGAAATGATTTATATTATTTGATTTAATTATCAAGGAACGATATTCTGTGAAATAGAAGCAGCAAAAATATAACTTTATTTCATTTAATATTAATTTTTTTTGTTAGTATTTTTGTTATTAAAATACACTTTAATAAATGTCCAACCTAGGCAAAGTAGGTTTTGCTCAAATGCGTTTGAGAAATATTTATATTAAAAAGTAGTCGCCTGTAAATAAAAATGATGTCCCCGTACAAGTACAAAAAATTAATTTTATTTTCTATGGTACCAAAACTATTTCTTCCATTAATTCGTTCAACCAACTTATGCTAGGTCAATGGGTTCAGGGACATTTTTATGTGTTCTCATGAATAACAAATAACCATTATTTATTTATTCTTATAAATAAATATCCTATTGATTCTGAACTTACACCGAATTGACATAAAGTAATCAATAGGTAGATGAAAATTTACAACAATGCATGGCTTAAGTTTTAAAACTGTTTAACTAAATTAAACTCTTTTGGTCTTCAGTATGGGAGCGCCTTGTTGAAACTTTGGGCTCCCGATCGCGACTAAAATGTTGATGATGATCATCTTTATCAACTTACTGCTGAATAAAAGTTTCCCCGTTAGTTTGTCACTCTCTTCACTTCTCTGTCATTCTTTGATGTGACTCTTAAAAAATTCATTAGTTAGATTTCTTTGTTTTTCATTTTATTTTGTTACATTAGCACCTTAAAAATTTTTGATTAATTCAATAAAAAAGTTATATCGGAATTAAAACTTTTTATATAATATCTTATATATTTGTATACCAACTCATCATCCAGTATATAATAAGTGGTAAAATAAGCGTAGGACGATACCGCATCTCTTGACTGCTTGAAAGGCTGGTGTAAGTGTAACTCGCCTGAGTTGTTCGGTGCGGCGGTAAATAAAGTCGTAATTGCCAGAATGATCGCCGACCTCCGATAGGAGATGTCACCATAAGAAGAAGATATAATTTCATGGGATCGTGGCGGTTAGAGACAAACCAAACACTTGAAATTAATAAATGTTCCTATTTATCACCAATATTACCCGCGGCCATGAATTAAATTGGATCACTATTTTTTTATTCATAATAATTTCGCACAATTCACTCGTCTGTACTAATCATTATATTAGTATTTCCATAATATTCGCCTATATGATAGCACTTATTCACTATTGAACGTCTGGTTTATATGGATCGCTTCTATGTAATCGCTGAAACGTCACAAAAAACTATTCCGCGCAGCGGTCATGCCGCCTTTTATATACATTTTTGTATTTCTAAACATTTCGTTTTATCTACTAGTTTATTCTAGAACTTTCCAGAGATTTCTAATTTAGAGTAAAACATATAGGTTGCTGTTATTTCCTTGACTGCGTGTATTTTTTTCCGTTTCTACGTTACTTATTTTTTACTTTACTTTACCTGTTAAGTACGATGTTAGCAAACAACAAACTTAACAAGTAACTAGTACAAGTAATGGACGCATGCATGTATTGCTGCGTATAACAAGGAGAAAGCATTACTCTTGTTTAGTGTATTAGTGGATCAAGTTGGTAATAATGTCTGGAGTTTCACTATTAGTTTGGCAGCTTTGACGCTGCCTTATAGAGTCCTGAAAAGCCCCTCGGGAAGGCTTATATTGAAAAGCCTATCCAGGATGTATTCATAATTATTGTTTGAGACACTAATGATAATGATTCAGAGATATCAGGGTATTTCTATCTAATGTTGTATTTTGAATGTATGTAGCACTGTTCTATTTTGGTGCGTTGATTAATTTAATGAAGCCTACTCGCTTAGAGAATACCAAACAAGCTCCTCAGAATATATTATATATTTACTGGTTTCGAAGTTTCTCAATATTGCGCAAAATATTTACAAACTCCAAATTGATCGATACGGCAGTTGTACGGCACTTAGAAGTGATATATGGTTATTTTAATTAACATTAATCAAACTTTGTAGTACGCATACGTAGAGTCATTTTGTCGCTACAATAGTTTCGAGAGAAACTGTCCCTCTCATTATCAGACAGGTGTAATTAATAGCTAATCTAAATACAGAATTTCGTCAACCTTTCGGGTAGAGAAGCGGGTCGTGTAAACACGTGATCAAAAAAACTCACCCAATTGGTCGATTTTTCTTGGTCATTAACGGAAACAAACCTAATATTGGGGACGTGTTGAATGTAATGTTTTTTCTAATAATTTTAATTCTTTGGGATCCCAACAATTTTTGAAGTTGCTCATTATCTATCCTTTTTGAGGTATTCTTGCAGACATCTTAATCATCATTTAAAATGTTACTCCTACACAACATTAATTTTCTTGAAGATAATCCAAACTCTATACCCATAGAACATAATATTAACCAATTATTGTTACATATTTTTACATATTCACATTATATTAATACTCTATGCAATACCATCAACAATTATTTAGTTTCATATTTTTACATGTTCACATGACATTGTCATTCTAAAATATACATACATGCATGTTTCTTCTAGAGCAGGTCATGACACTTGTTATTGGGATAATGGTCAGAGTGTAAATTAATAATGTATTATTATTTATGTATCATGTCCCCATTATTCTATTAGTGTCTCTAATAAAACAAAATAAATTAAATAAAGTACCGAGTGTAGAAGTTTTAATTTACGACTGTCGAAAAAATTATTGTTATCAATTATGTATATGGTTGGAAAAAGGTTTGGCCCATATCATGGCTGTCATGATCTCCACTAGTTATTTCGTACACTCCACATTTATCTAATAAATTAATTTTAGGTCTTGAGTTGAGAAGAAATTTTCGGACAAAATTGGTACAAAACGCGGGTAACGTACACAGGGAACAATTAATAATGATATTGGTAAGAGGGCCAAAATATTATAATATTTTATACCTCTAAGTGTTTTTGGTGGAGTTAGTTTAATGCTCTGAGTATAAGTAAGATGCGATAAGCGTTTTTTGATAAAAGAATTTGAACAATAAACGTTCAGTTATATGCCCTTGTATTTGCAATATGTTTTCATTTTTTATTGCGGAATTAACATTGATGATGGACCAATGAGTAATGGTGATTTGGTGGGCAGTAAAATAATAAGTAAATTATATTAATTGTGAAAACCAAAAACATTTGTTTTTAGTTTGAAGTATTTCCTTGGTTCACTAATTTAAGCAATAACGAATAATTCATTATCATAATCACTTAATACATATATTAGTATTATTATGTCCTTGACTATGAAATTGAAGTTTTCTTATATTGGCTTATCTGATATTCGGTATCTTGTATTTGCACTTAGAATTTCAAATTCATGTCAAATTAAAGCTATGACGTTCCTTTTTTTAAAAAAATTCAAAAGTTATTCATGCATTGTTTTCCCGCGTTTGTATTTTTTGCTATTTCTGCATTAATGGATAAAATGAAAATTAGCGTTATTTTCAAATGTGAATTCCATCGCGGCACTAATGCTACACAGACGGCATGCAATAACAAGGACGTATATATACTTGGTAACTCAAATGAACGCACGGTGCGTTTCTTATTTGATCCTTTCCTTTCTGGAAATTTCGACCTCAACGACGAGCCTGGACAACTTGAGACTACCGTTGACAATGATAAATTGGAAGCTATATTGAATGCGGATTCATCTCTTTATACTTTAGTCAGAATTAGCAACAGCCTTCAATGTAAGTGAAAAAATAATGTTGAATCATTTGCGTCAAATTATGAAAATAACGAAGATCGTAAAATGGGTATCGCACGAATTTACTGAAGGACAACAGCAAACTCACTTCGAGGCTTACCTTAATGGTTGTATCGGCAGATACGTGAGGGAATTTTGAGTAAAATTTTTATCTTGAGATTTTGTACAATGACTGCTGTGTAAATAAAAATGGTGATAATATAAAAGCTCTCTATGAAACAACTTATATTTGTCAACTACTGATGTCCAATACTTAGCCACGATAACTTTCGTCCATATACTGCACAATGGATTATATTTATCTTACAGGAACTTTGACTGAAAATTCTTCATAACCCACCTTACTTGCCAGATCTTTGACTTACTGATTTCCATTTTTTTTGGAATTCTGCTAACTTTTTAAAAGAGAAAATTTTCAACCCCAATGAGGCGGTGAAAAATGCTTTCAAAGAATTCATCGATTCCCGTCCCCAGAATTTCTATAGCAAAGGAGGAAGCATTGAGCTTCCATATTAAAATGGAAAAATTAAGGCTTATACTTTGATTAATTAAATTAGTAAACAATGCTAATACTTCGATTTATTAAATTAGTACTGTTCAAAAAAAAATTGTTGGATTTTTCCATATAATAAGGCAATTTCATAGGTAACATACCTGAGTAAGTCTTAAAAAGAATTTCCTGGTGTGTAATATTTTACTGTCATCTATTTCATCTCCATCTATGGGAACACTTATGATATTTTAATTTATTTACCCCGAAGGAAAAAGAAAAATTTAAACACTTAACTAAGAAAATTCTGTAAAACGTTCAATTTCTTTATATAACCACGCAAAAGTAACAAAAACATCCAAAATAAATAATTAATGTAACTAAATTTTCATAAACGTTATTTCTTCATATATTTTACAATGCATTTTTTTAAATTTATTGAATTTTATAGACATTTTAAACATACTTTAAATAAATATTTATAAAAATGAAATTTCGTATCCAAAAGATAATAATTTTATGTTTAATAAACCTGATGAATGAATGATATTTTCCGAAACCAGTTGACCTTTATAAATAACTTCAAGTGAATATTTTGGTTACAATTTTGATTAAAACTTACTTCGTATAATGCAATAACATTAAATATTAATAATATTTAATAAATTTTTGTCCATTTATGTTATTACATTTCAGCGCATTAAATCTTTTTTTTAAACTGACTGGACTTAATCCATATTCGTTAAATTTAACCGCTGAAATGAGCAAAGCCGGTATATTTTCACCACTCTTACTTTTTATGAAATATGCCTCATATGAGATACGTGCCACGCGGCGGGATGAAAATATATCGGATAGCATAAAACGCGATTAAAAAACGAAAAACAGCGCATCTGTCGCGCGCAGCAGGTGTGCGCGTTCCGTATTTTAACAAGAAGCCCCTTTTTTCTAGATCCAACTTCCGGTCCGGCGGACATGTTCCCGAATTTTGGCGGGAAAATTCTCGCTTGAAGGGTGCGGAAGATGAACGATGAGAGTGCATGAGAAAATGTAATCAATTGATCCCCGAGTTTATAAAAGATTTTTTATTCCCGATATTATAGCAATGTTTTTATTATTCAATCGACGGATATGTTCGACGGAATTTTTATTCCCGATATTAAATTGATACACACCGCCAGATTAAAAAAATTTAATTTTTATTAGTTAATATGCAAATAATTTTAAAAATATATTGATTTCCTTTTAATTATAATAATCATGTTGCAGCATAGAGTACCTTCTATATTAATTGTTATTTACACATACACCGCTCCCCGACATGCTAGAATCGCACACGCTACGGGCGGGCCGGCCGTTCATTTGCAACTGCCTAGCCACGTAGTTGGAATTATAAATGAATGTTTTAAACAATAAGAGTATCGTTACTATACCGATTCGTTTCAAAAGTTCGCTTCAAATTAATGCTACATATATGATTTAAAATATTTTTCTGTTTTCTTCTTTCGGGAGATTATCTACTACGTGAGAGTTATTGTATAAAATGAACCTTCAAAAAGTCCTCTTCAAGCTGGAAACTAACTGTTGAAAATAGACTTAACTGAAGGATAATAGCAGCGCTTCGAAACAGAACCCCAGCAGAATGCATAAGTTAAGAGGAGAAAGAGAAAGAAAAAAAACATGGCACAGAAGTTAGACCATGCAGTTATATGCTATAGAAATAGTAAATCTAGATTGGATTTGGACTGAATTTCAGATGCATTAGTTTTAATACCACAAATATGAGAAAAAGTCGTTTTTGGATACGAAAATAGTGTGGTGATGAAAGAGAAGAATATTCCTTCATATTTAATTTTTTTAAATGGTCAAGAGCATATCTTTTTTCCGAGATATCTCGTAAAGAAAAAAGGAATGGCCTTTATATTTTGAAAGAATAATTTGACCGATTATAAAGTTTTTGGTAAGCTAGATACAGTGTGGCATCTCTCGGATCAGGTCTCAACCAGCAACATATGATAATAATCGTCTTTCAAAACAGCTGTCTCTTTAACGATCCACTTAATTCGTAAATTATTTTTGTGTATTTCATTACCACCATTATTTAAAATATTAAGTATTCTTACGTTATTACTTTCTTTTGCTTACGCCGTTTTACTGTCTCTATTATTTTCTTTCTTAATTTCAGCCAATATGGACATTGAGATATATAAATATGAAAGATGGAACGTGGTGTGAAGGTGGATTGGTATCACGGTATTGTTCTGTTTCATAAAACATACTACCTTTCTTGATGTTTAACTTTTTTTAAGAAAAAAATTGTGTATATATAAATATTTATTAATATTACTTTTTCATTTTAACAAATTCTAGCATTTAAATTAAACGTTAAATACCGCATTGAACGCTATTCTCCTGCACCTTCACCGTGCGTTCCAGAAGTGGGCATGAACTTTTTGAACCATCCGTGTACAGCCGGATATTAAACTTTGTCATCATGTTGTGCCTCATGAGGGTATTTTTTTAATCAGGGCATCCAGAACATTTTCATTATAATAATTTGTGGAAACACGAAAAATATTTTTGTACCAAAATAAAAAATTAACGAACACATTTGATATCATGATTATTTATTTATATTGCTTGTAAAATTTAATTTTAAAATTATAGAGATTCATTTATTAGAAATACAGTGATATTATCAATTATTGTATAATACTATGTTTATATTCGGTAATATGTTGAAATTTTGTGTGTTTATTAAAGGCTTGTATTTAATTGGTTAGTATTTTATTACTAAAATGGCCAGTATTTTAATGAAATGGTTAGTATATTAAATTAATGATCAGTAAATTAAATAAATGGTCAGTTTATTCAGATCTTCAATTTATTGCCAGATCATTAATACACTGACCATTTAAATACAATAAAGACCAATTGACAATTGATCAGAATATATTGGCCGTTTATTTAATTTACTGACCGTTTATTTAATATACTGAGCATTTAATATAAATACCTCCTTTTTAGTTGTCCTCTTTATTTATTTAAATGATAGTTTTTTAATAAAGATGTTTACGCAGAGTATATGTTACAAAAATATTCTTTGTATTTTTTAAATAAGCTTACGGCTCGTGCTCTGAAAATTGAACTAACGTGCTCGTCTCCTGAAATGGGGCTCGAACCACCCGTCATTGGATCACTAGGCAAGAGTCTTTACTGGACAAACGAATTATTTTTGTTGAGATGATTCTCTCTCAATCGAATCTGGGTTTTTTCTCACTGGAAATAAGTGGAAAGCAGCTGGCATAGAATGATATGGTAAGAGCAACATACAATAAAACAAAAGGGCACAGGTAAAGTGTTAACATAAAGCGGACGTTTTAATGTGTTTTTCAGATATTTTATAAATATGTCAGTTCTAGTTGTTGTTTTCTGGAATATACTAAAACGTGCACATGACCTTTCTGGCAGGTGTTCCGTATCTCATTCCAGAGTTCATCAACGGGAATGATGTGGATCACACGTGTGTTCCTGAAAATGTAGACCAAAAACGTCATACACACATGGCAGAATATCCTAGAAGGGTTTATCATAAGAAGGGGGATATATATATATGTATATATATATATTCAAAATAAATATTCTATTAATGTACAGTTAACTTATCTGTTTGTAAAAACCCTGTAGGGCGTTAATAAATAAATAAATAAAAAATATATATACGAATCCAACCATTTCGTTATTTAATAAGTAAAAATGAACATGCAATACGTGTCGCATCAATATTTTTACTATTTTCAAACTTAGCTAAACGCTTGTGCTATGAAAAAAGGACTAATTTACTGGTCTGGAGTGAGCTTCTAACCCGTGACCTTTGGATCACGAGGTGAGAGTCCTAACTACAAGACCATCAAGCTACTCTTATTTAGGATAAAATAATGAATGAAAAATAATCTATGACAAACAATATTTATGTCAAGGATTTTTTAAGATTTTTATTTATTATTCGTCTAGATTCTTTCCTTATTATTTTAGAATATTTCTAATTGTTTATATTTATATTTTTACATAACACCCTCATTTTTTATGAATATCATTTTTCTTGTAAGTTATTATTAATTGATAAATTTTATTTTCTTTTACGAAATTTATTATTTTATTCTTCTGCTTCACATTTATAATTATTTTTGCACATGTATCTTATTTGGTTGCCCAGGTCTTTAAAAATTATTATAATTATTATCATAATAAGATCCAGAAAATGTTTCAACTTTATTTAACTAAGATAATTAAAACTTAAGATCATTCTATCTATTTTAAATAATACCAATTTTAAGGCTCCTGAAATACAATAACGATTTTTAATAATTTATGTGACAAGTGCATGATTTTAATGAAACGCTCAGCTTTAAATGAATTAACATTACATTTTCATTTACTTATTTTCAAAACAACATTGTATCTTACGGGTCAGTACTGTAGCAAGAACGTAATGAAATTAATGTGTACAAAATATATATACATTTGTAGGTCCGCAACAGAACTATCCAGGCAAAACTTATTTCATTTCGCAAGAATGTGCAAAGTGCTCCGGATGTCCCGTGACCATTCCACGTAAATATTTAAATTTCCGCAATTTCACTTTGCTCACCGCGCCTCTTTATTAATTAAATTTACTACCTACAATTATAATCATCCCTTTTCGTTTATTTATCCTCTGTGAAGTAATATATTAAGTGCGCTTTGTATATTAACTTGATATAAAATTTTTCGCCGTTTTCACACGACGTTTTTGTTTTTGATTTTGACATTTAATTAAAAATTTATATTGTAGCTTGAACCTACTGCATGCTGATAGCAATACAACGGCGTCACGCAACACAGGGTCAGTCATCCATGACTGCATTCTCTCTCTGAAAGATTCCATTACACTATATTACGTTTTTAAACACTGCATTGAAATCGTCTAGAACGCTCTACAAGCTTTTCGGAATTTCTAAAACAAATATTTCGAAGGAATTTACCAATCAAAGGCGTCACGCAACGCGGTGTCAAGCAATTTATTCCTGACAGTGATGAGTGCGACATCTTAGCTTTAGAATGATTGTTACCAGTGATTATTACAATATGCAATACTACCAACAGAGCGAGCACGGTGCGACCAGCAGATGTACCAGCGAAAGTGAATAAAGGAATACCGGGACGAGAAGTTTCTACGTGCGAACATTTAACGGAATTAAGTAGTCCGTAATCAAAGCAATAGAAACAGCGTTAATTAGTGCAAATTAAGGAACAGTACAATAATAAGTATGTGAAATATTTGAGACGGTATAACGGTACTACTATTTAACCCGTATCCAGTGACTTTCTGTGGTAATAAATTAAACAAAATTAATTTCTAGTGTTTTTATTTGGCTCCCAAAGTCAATCCCCGTGACAATATAATAAAATCTTAAATAGGGTAAAAAAAATTTAAGTCGCATCAAACACAACATATAAGTATGTCACATTATACTGTAGCACTTCGGTTAAAAAGATGCTGAATCATTTCTGAACTATTTATCTATTAATGAACTCTAAACGGCTCCAAAGATGGAGATAACAATTTAGTAATCACTTCAGGAAAGGGCCGATCTTCCGATTTGGTGACCAAACTTTTCCGGCAGCTGTAGAAAGAGAACCAAAAAAACTTGGACACTCTTGGTCCGCGGAATCCTTCCAGTCTTCCAGTGAATTGGGATGCAATAATTTATGATCAACATAATTTAATTAATCAACATAAATAAACAACAACAACATAACTTAAAAAAACTGCAGATAATTAATTAATCTTATAATATTGATGACATTTGTTCAATATTTTTTTTGGCTAAAAAATGTAATAATATGACGATTATAGAAAAAAATTACTACTGTACAATGTTGATATGCTTTCATAGCAATAATCAATTACAAAACAACCATTATTACCGGAACTATCTATGCTTCTCATTAGTGGAGCATAGAAACAAAACCACCTAAACGCATTGACGAAAATAGAAGGTTACATGCTTGAAAATAATATGAGCAATGATACGATTACGATTAGTAATGAGTACATTTTTCTAGTGAGGATATGCTTCTGAACTGCTTATCATCATCATCAAATAACTTAGAGCCATCGAGTTTTCTGACCTTCTGAAGCAGTATAAGCCACTGCCATCTGTCGATACAGCAGATCTTCCAGTCGTGCACACCACAAGTTTCCTTGCATTGTTCTCTATATTATCATCTCATCTTCTTAGAGGTCTTGTCTTAGAGGGTCTCTAAGACATCTCTTGGGTTTTCTGGTACAGTGCCATATCTGAGTATCTTGAAAGAAGCATTTTTTGGACATGTCTGGACCAGCATATTTGAGTGATCTTCAATGTAGGCTGTCTGGTTCGTCATATGAGATTCCAGCTGATTTCCCGTTACCCATTTTTCTTTATAGCTGCAAAATTATTCGCAGCTATTTGTCTTGTTTCAAGTGCATGCTTCTTTCTACTAGGGATAAGGCTCAAGTTTCACTATCATATAATATAATTAGTCTGAGAATAGTCCTCATCCCCTCATATTCAATTATAATATATCATAACACAACTGTAAGCATTTATAGAAAACGAACACATAAAGTAAAACTTTTAATAATTATCAGCAATAACCCAATATTAGGAGAAGAATAAGAACTCAGGATAGTATCAGTTGCTGCGAGATAATTTTTTTCCTTGGTGACAATTACAGTTAGCTCTTTGCATTTTGCATTCCTGGGAGATATTTTTGTGATATTAGCAGTCTTAGAATGTGATGTTCTAGAATATGTCTGATTGGGTATATTTTTACGGCAGTTGGTTATATTTAGATTGTACTGTGGTGTGTACCTACAAGTTTCTTATGTTCAATAACGAATGATAATTTGATATTGAAAATTTTTTTAAACATATTTTCTACTCGTTTATAATAAAAATCACAAAAAATTAGTGGGCTGAGTGTTAGAGCACGTAATTTAAAGTAACAAATTTATAGTAACAAAGCAAGATCACTTATAATAAGCAAAGGTTGAGTGCCAAATGCGCTCTGCTAATACTAAATAAAGGTGAAAGCTTACGTATTGTTTTATTATACTTAAGTGTTAGGTTACGTAATCAAAGTATTTTAGAAAGCACACAAAATACCGAAAAATCACACTGTTTTTTCCCCAATTTTCTTTAAATAAAAATGTGAAACTCAAAAAAAATTATCCTTTAAATCATCCACCACGGGAAAACTCCGAGAAACGGATATCGACCTCGATATCCCGTCTTTGGAGGCTTAATAGGGAGGATGTAAAACAGGATATTGCCATCCGAGTTTCAGACAGCGTTTTCGCAAGTTTTCATAACTGAAAAAGTTTTTAGATCTCGCGAATACTGTTGTAAAACATAATGCCTTGAGTTTGGATTTTCTCCATCGAATGCCGATAATTATTTTAAACCTAAGTTTTGATTTTTCAATACCAGTGCAAAGATAGTCTTTACTAGCCGTACACCCGTAAAAAAGACTTTATATTTATTTAATTACAAAATTTCCAAGCTGAAAATTCATGAATAGAAAATGATTTGTTTTTAAATTGACTTTATGGATATAATTAATAGAAACAAACATTGTTTTCGACACTTTTTTATTGAAAACATCAACATGTTTCAGAGCTCATGGCCCCTTCGTCAGGATACAATTGTATACTAACAAAATTAAATTTGAAAAATCGGAGAATAGACAATAAAAATATTAAAAAGTTATTTATGGAAAATTAATAATAATAAAGTACCTACTTAACATGAAAATCAATTTAAAAGATAACTGTTTGTAAAAAAGATCTGTTTATTTATAATATTCAATTTACTATTAACACTTTTTCTTATTTCCAAAATTTATAATTTATCAACGAGTGATTCTGTATAATTTGTATGTAAAATTTGTAAACCCTTATTAATATCAAAAGAATGATCCATTGCCAAAAGATGATTAGTGAATTCAGTATAATTATTGCTAATTATAAATGTAAATAATTATAAATGTCCCTCTAATTTGGTGGGCGACCTTTGCGTATTGCGCGCTGATTGCGTGTCACACTCTAATTTATATAAAGTTTTAATTCCAACACAGCTGCAGCAAATTATGGACATTACGGACAGACAGCCGACAAAATTATTTTAAGCAGATTAAGTAATTATATTAATCGGTACCCTTTTTTTACTCGCAACAACCATTTTTTGGTTTGCACCAAATGGCAATCGTGCGTCACAGAGCTTCCCTTTTCTAAATGTAAATGTTCAATATTTTAAAATTTACGCTGGCCAACACACAAATCTTCACAGAAACGAGAACCATCTTGTTTTTTTGAAGGGCACAAACTAGAGTCCCGTATTAATTTAAATATATTAATATATTTGTACCCAGCATGCTGTTAGTCTCATTAAAAAAAAATATATTATCTACACAGTTGAAATGTAATTTTTTACGTATTAAGATACCAATTCAATATAGCTCACAATATTTTAAATTACGACACGCCGTATTAAAGAAATTATGGCGTTATCACCCCGTAATACATACCGAAATCAATCATTAAAATGTAAACAAATGGTTTTCCAAATTAAATTTAAACATCAAAATATATTGCAATACGAATAATTCATCGTTTTTTTAATTCAAGTGACCTTGATCTCAAATTTCTGGAATTATATTTAATTTGCTTCAGTTTTTTTACAAAATGTCGATTAAAACTTAACTTTAACAACAAATAAAATTATTGCGAAACCATCTGTGTTTGTATATGAGTATAAATAGCGCCATCTGCAAAGTACATTGTAAGAATTATGCATTTTGATTTTGTAAACATAATATAGGTGCAACTATTATGTTAAATTTAATAATAGATTTATGTAATTCAACGCTTTTTCGAAACATGCCGAAAAATAAAATCTCTGTGTGATTAAAAATTTTATAAATTAAAATAAATTATAAAAGTCTCACAGAGACGTAGAACGTGTACGGAAGTCTTTGTAGGGTGGCCCAGGGCTTACGAACTATATTAGCTTATAATGTCGTAACGGCTAGACTGACTAGGTCGTCTGTGGAGACGCTCCGGCATCCATCCGTATAACATTAATCTGCACCAAACCCAGAAAGCAAGCAACGTCTTGATATGTTGAAGAGCGTATTCTATTCGCACTCACTCGTTTCGTTGTCAGTTCAGGAGTGGACATCCATAGGGAAAGAATTTAGTGAAACACTTACGTGAAAATAAACTAGATATATTCAAATATATACAAAGGTATTGTATGGCTTAAATATTAGAAGACAATGTTACAATTCGTACGTTTGCTCTCCCGGATTCTGCGGTTGCTGTAGCTGGTCGAAGATGTCCTCGTCAGGCGGCTGGTGAAATGAGAATGTTGGCTGCGACGGTGAGACCCTTGGGTTCTCATCGGTAGATTTTTTACTCCTCGATCTCTCTGCGTCTCCTGATTGGTCCATTTCTTCTGCGGCGTGCTGTGGCTACTTTTAATAGTGTCGCCTCCCCTTCGCTTTTGGTGTCGATTCCCCACAACCTGATGGCTTAAGTGATCAGTTTACTCAATGCAACGTTCACAATTCCACAAATTTTAGATAATTGTATACATATGTATGTATTAAATCCGTATTCTATGAAAAACTATTTAAAGGGACTGAGCTAGAGAAATTTACGTCACAACATAGTATTCATGTATTTGCTTGTAATAATATGTCTAAAATTTTGATGTGAAATAATAAGCAATATTGTTTTTAATGTATACACCTATATACGATTATCATCACTCATCACTCTTGGCAACTCTACAACCCCTGGTGGGTCTTGGCCTCCTCAAGAGTCTTTCTCCACTCATCTCGGCTTAGTACCAGCTCTCTCCAGTTCAGAAGCTCCAAGGCAAATATGTCTTTGAGGACGCTGTCGCTCCATCTTAATTTTGGCCATCTTAATAAGCTCCTTCGCTCTATCGGCCTTGAGTTAGCAGGAACTTTGGTGTTTGATTTTCGGTCATTCTTTCCACATGACCCAGCCACCAAAGTCTGTATACATGATATTCTTAGTAAATATTTAACATATAGGATTCTACACTAGAATTCAATTGAAAAGAATTGATGTGAAAAAATTCCGTAATTGTTATATCAGTACAAACATATAAAAATATTGTTTAAAATCATGCATTAAGAGAGTGAGTTTTAATTATTTCTCCACTATGTACTTGTGAATCACATCTCGTTTTGTACACGTCACCCCGTGAAATGAAATATTTATGGGGGAAAAATAACGCAGGGTCCAATAAATAATTGTGAATTTTCAATAATCTATTATTTATTAGAACATTTCCCCGTCGCCGTCATGAATACGGATACGCAGGGGCCTTTTTTCCGTTTGCGCTTTTCCATTTTTCCCACTCGAATTCGAGTTCAAAGGATAAATTAAAACGAAATTAATATCACGCTATCTGACAGACGAAATTCCCGAAATTTAATCTGCTCTGATTATTAAGTGGAAAAAAATTCAAGGGAGGAACTGCGAACTCAAAGGAATGCAGATATTTTTAGGATGAATAATGAGAATGAGTACACAGGCAATAATATTAATAACCTATAGTTATTAGCGGTACTTTGAATCCCATTTATTCAGACTAATTGAATTGCTTCATTAACACTCATTTATATGAGCGATCGTACGGATATGGAATGATTTGTCAGTTTAGGTGTTTCCCCCTTCATAATCCATTGCCATATTACTCATTTTATTATAGTGCTTAATATGTTTGTATAAATAATAATAAAACAATTTAGTTAGTTAGTCTCAAATAGAGAGAAGTAAAAAAAAATTAAATATTATTTATATTAAAGAAAACACATCCTTATTGTGAAGTTGCAATTTCTTAAACAAATTTTATTAATCAATTCAAAAACAAATCAAAGAAAAAATATTTTTAGTTAATCCCGAGTTAAAATTTCTTATAATTTTTAAACTTTCAAAATAATCCATTTAATTATTTCTTCGCTAGATGGGAAGAAAAGCTTAATGGTACATTAATGAAAATAATAATTATTATCCATAATGTGGTTCGTGCATTCAAAAAAGTTATTACTAGTAAGATAACAGTGGTGCTTTTTCAGACAATGTTGAGATTTCTAGAAACTTGACCGATGTATTAACTATTACAATCACCGTTGTCAATATCTAATCAATGTATTATTTGTACCTACTCCATGTATACAAACTGACTATATTCAAATTCTATATTTGAATGCAGCCAGTTTAATACTTCACCTACCGATGAGAGGTAGATACTCTCGGAACTTGAGTAATTAAATATTATATATATTTTAACTTCGTAGACATAACATTGTTTTTATTTTTCAAACAATTTAATGATCTTCATACAAGTATTTTAGCGTTGCAGAAAAAATCATTATTTCTTGAGGGGAAATATACAATTGTTACATTGATTAGATGACAATATAAATAATTGATTAGGTACTAACAAAATAAGCTGAAGTTACTAGTGTAAGGGTGATTGTAATGGGAATATTGAGAGAAGAGTCAATAAAAGTTATATTGAAGAAAATTAATACCCGACTTTAATGATTAATTAATTGAATGATCACTATGAACAATCTATAATTTTAGTTAAATCTATCAAAATAATAGTATAAATTTGTTTTGTGTAATGTAAAAAAAATGTATGGGTGTAGGAATGGGTAAAAATTGGTTGCAATTGATATATATTACCAAAAGTAATAGAGGAAGAAGACATTATTTATGTAATTAAATTGCGATTAAATATACTTTACAAAGCACCCTTGGGAGAAGCCAAAAGTTTTTCATAAAAACCATTTAACATTTGATCAATGACATTCGTCCTCATAGGCCTTAATATATTATTCAAATTGAGGGGCTAACATAACGCAGCCCCCACACACCTCGGCAATCTCGCGCGGAATTTTACTTGGAATTCCAATATGCATCCGCCCTCTCCATTTACTTCCCGGGGTCAGATGTAAGCGGCAGTTGTTGGGTTGTGTGAAACTAAATTAGGAACTCAGCGTCCTCCCGTGAAGGTTATCCAAATAGTTTGAATTAGGAACGGCGTGACGCGCCAGGAACCGCGTCGCCACCTGCGAAAATATTAATTTGTTTGGTAATTTAACCCGAACTGAGATGGAAACACCGCTTTGTTCAGGTTATGTCCATTAGTAGTTGTCCTTCGGAATGTGATTCGGAAGAGTATTGTACTACCTTGTAATTTTATTTCATTACTCCCCTTATTAACTAGTGGCATCTGCTTGCTTGACGAAAAACTTTGGATCGATTTTTAACCCTTTTCCGTGATCCAATCGAGCTGAAACTTTGCAAGTAGACTCGTGGCGACAATCAAGAAGATCTATCAAATTTTCGTTAAAAAAAATTAATAAATTTTTGTATTTTTCAAATCTTTAATGGTTTTTTCATACAACTTACTAAGTTGTATAAAAATATTTCAACGCGTCTGGTAGGCACGGAACCTGATTATAGTATAATTTTGGATTTTTGGAATTTTTTTTTACTCCCTTTCGTAGCGTCGCTCGACCGAAGCCCAACGCGTAGGTTAAGCGCCAAACCAGTTTCCACTAGTAAACGAGAAAGGGAGTATAATAAAAACTTGGTTTTTATGGGTTACTTTTTTTTTACTTAAATTATTTGTGATTTTGATTCCTTTTATGTGCCAAGTTCACCAAAAAAATGTGAAATAAAAACATACTATTATTATAACAAATTTTATTGTATAGGTACATATTTTCACATTACGTACCAAAATAAATAATGGCCAAAATTGACCCATCCGCTCTTCTAGGGGGGTCAGGATTTTCCGCGCTTCTAGTGTTAATCTAAACGTTGTAGGCGTTGAAAAATCACTAGCATAATTTGTAACTCTAGTCTTAAACTATGATATTTCAAAACCATCATTCTAAGAAAATTTAATGTTTGCAATGTTTAGATTCTCACAAACAAAACAAATAAATTGTGCAGTAAGCTATTATTTTTTTTTTTTTTTGTGTACCATAACTTTTATTTTAAATGTAATGTTTCATATTTAATGTATTAAATGTGATAAAGAAATTTTACATCCTAGAATACATTCTTATTGTGAAGTTGCAATTTTTCAGAACAATTTTCTGTGAAATTAAAAAGAAAATAATCAATTAAAAAGAGATACAGAAAGATTAAATCAACATAAAAATATTTTGGCTGCTACTGGGATTCGAACCCAGATCACCTAGATTTTCGGGCAGGTATGCTACCAATTGTAATTGATCGCTAGGTAATTTGGTTTTGAATCTCAGTAGCAGCTAAAATACTTTTTCGTTGATTTGATTTTTCTGTATGTCTTTCTAATTGATTAATAAATATGATATTAAGAATTTTTAGTTTTAATAGCTTTTTTGGGGATAGAGCACTCTATGACTAGACAAATAAATCTTATCATTAAACAATTTTGTGAGAACTCATCGTGATTATTATTTAACCTATATTTATGTAAAAAATAACATTTATTTAAGAGGACAAAAAAATTAATAAAGAAAACATTATTTTTCAAATACATTTTTTCCTAAATAACTGAAATCCAATCTTTTTGAGTGAGACGAACTGGTTTAATTTAAATTAATTTTAATTTCATTTAAGTATTTCATTTAATATGTAACCCTGTGATCGAACAATGTGATCAAATATTTTTGCGTGAAAGACTTTATATATTCTGTTGTTAATACACGATTTACTGTCTAAATATATCAAATAAATAAATAAATAAAAATATATTAATTTCGTTATCTGGCTGTTCCGTAAGTCCGTAACTTACTGAAATTCACGGCTAAAAAACGAAATTAAACGGCTTGAGAGAGCCTCGAACCGCGCAGACTTGAACACTCAGCGGCTAAACAACATAGCCATCCCCTCTCCGTGACCTGTCAAAAATATACTACATACAGTATATGTGGCCTAGCTAAGACACGAAACATTAATTTACGTCTCCTACGTTCAAAGTTTGACTAGCTTTTTATTATGTTTAAATAAATAATATTTTTTAAGGTGTACGACTAGTGTTTATGAAAATTCGTCAAACAAAAAAAGGGTTGTTTCGAAATATCACATATCCTGAATTACGAATAGTCGAGACAATTTTTTCTCTTCAAATTTTGGATAGTTCTTTCAAAGTTGAAATATTTTTTGATCGGTATTATATTGTTTTCAATATTATGCTGAACATTATTAACACAAAAATAAAATTTATTGACTAGTCACAGTCAAAGACCAGGGGTTTTTTTCTTCTTTCTTCAGAAAACCTTCGACTCGTATTCCGAATTATCACAGAAATAACATTTCCCATAATCATACATATGATAATAAAACGCACTTGTTTTTTGTTCTGTAAAATTGCCATAATGTTCCAAGTATTTTAATATTTCAAGTTAAAACAACTCTTCTTCTAATTCTCAATTATTTTAATACATTATGACTTGGTATATTATATCACTATATCCCAATTTTCGTATATCAAATAATCAGTAAAATAATTGAGAGACAGAACAACCTTAATTCGTGAGAATAAAAAATATAATATTTCACAAAAAAAACCTGAAAAAGAGTAATCAATAAGTACATTGTGAAAATATTATTTAATTTAGAATAAATTATTGATTTTTAAAACTAAGGAAGAATTATTTTTTGACATCCGGAATACGTCTTTCTGCCAAAATTCAAAGAGATTTTTGGTCAGAAAGTGGACTGAATTATTATAACATGATGTATAGCTTATCTCTGATAGATATACAAGTAAAGCTTAATAAAATCGTGTAAAAAATGAAAAAGTTATTTGGAAAAAAACTGCGTTCTCTTTAAATGAGATTTTATAGTAAAGAAATTATAATTTTTAATATTTTTTTTAAATGTTTCAGATTTACATATTTCAAACTCACTAGACTAAAAAAGGTAATTTTGAATTTGAGTGGGACATCTCTGCTTTACAAATTTTTGTGAGCGGATACTGCTTTAATCGCGATGGCGAAAGAATAATCGTTGTTTCATAGTTTCACCCTATTGAAATATTCACCCTAGTGAAAAATTGATTCTCCGATCTGACCACGATATTTATTGACAACTCGAATGTCATCGGTACCGGTGATGACGACAGGATTATCAAAGAACAAATGATAATATACAAAACCAGCACAGCGGCGCGTACAATTATTTTCTGACTTTTGACCAATAAACAGACAGTTTTCTCAAATCGAATGAATATAATTTAATACTGTCAAATTTTGGCGACGAGATGTATAAAACACTTGAAATTAATACAAGTTTTATTATATCACTAAAGACACAGGACAAAATATTAATTGAAGCACCGTTCTTTAATTCAAACTAATTTCGCACTATTCTGGCCAACGTTTCGGTTCCCATTGTAGGATCTATCATCAGAGTGGAGGCATCACTTCCGCCATAGCGTCGCCCCGTTTACATATATACCGTTACGGATTTCCAGATATTTCGAAAATTTGGTAGACGTTTTCACTATTTATTCTAAATCCTTCTAGTACATTCCAATTTAATGCAAGGAGTCCAGGACACGTCTAATTATTTATGTTTCTACAGTTTTTGAAAATACCTAATAATAGTGTCACTTAACGTTCCGGAAAATATTAAAGAATATACTAACTTATGTGTATTGTTCAATTAAAACTGTATTTTTTAACATAAGTTTATTTGAATACGGTAACCAACTACATACATAGTTTGGCTCAGACTTAAACCTTCATCAGGGTTGAATAAATATACACGAATTAACAGCAGAATACAAGTAAGGACAAGCATTGGAGAGGGACAGAGATAGAACATCAACTTTGGTGGGACTTAGAAAAGAGAGAGGCGGTAGATGTGGATATAGGGAAGTCGAAGGGAAACATTTATTGAACTGGGTTTTTCACTAAACATTTTTATTTGTGGATTTAAGGTTTTTATTTAATTTTGATGAATTTTTTTTTCTAGAGCTACCAAATTATTAAGACATATCTTATACCTATGGAGGAAATACGGGATTTGAGTTTTGGATAACTAATAAGGAATTAATATGAAAACAATTTTAATTATTTGAATAACTACCTATTACTTGATTATTTTACATTACTAAACCATTTTTACAAGATTTGATCATCATTCCGATTAAAATTCACAATTACATCACTCACATTAAATCGATAATCACCTCACCTATAAGCAAGAGCCGCAGAAACAGCTGAAGAACTTTCCATGCGAAAATTTGTTTATTAATTTATAGCAACGTTTTTACTATTTGGATATTGCATGAGTGATATTAAAAAAAAATATTAAGAATGTAAGCATAGAAAGCGTATTAAAGCATGTTTTAAATTTTTTATTTGTTTTTTTGTAACGAGAGTTCGTTGCTTCCAGCTTTTGAGATGTAAACGTCAAAAGAATGACACATTTTCGTGGCGATCCAATTTTCCTCGAGCCGATTTCAAAGACTCGCCGACGACTTGAGAAAATACCGAATCCAGGAATCTCTTAATTTGATAATGCGATAAATAAATCAATCTCCCCGGCGGCTGCCCGATCATTCGTCCTTTACACTTTAAGCAGACACGACAGAAACAAAACATTGTTTGACAAACGACCCGAAATTAAACTGTCGACTCATCCGAGGTAACACAATGAAACAATTTATTCTACAGACGGGCCACCTCACACTAGATTGGGTCATCTGTCTTTGTCTGTGCACTGTCATTCCAACTTGTCTCGGAAATACTTCCAATCTCTACGGTAATTTTATAAGCATACCACAAATTTACGTAATACGATAAGAGTAATAACGATTCAATATCAAATAATCATAATTCAAATAATTTATTTAATTATTCACATAAACTTGTAGACATGAAAATTTGTGTAATAGTAGGCAGTTATTCAATTAAAAAAATCTTATCAAAAACAACCAATATATACATACTTTTAAATGTTATTACAATACCTTCTTAATCTTTAATTTTTATAACTTAATCTAAGTTTCTTTGTCTATATCTTACTTACTTAATCTAATATCTTACACTAATGATTACATTAACAAAATATATATAAATATATATATATATTAGGTCCTTACATATGAAATTGACGTTTAGTATGGGAGGAACATAAAGCCGATTTTTTTTACTATAATATATTTATTTAATCAAAGTATGTACCATTGCTATCTATGCACTTTTGCCATCTCATAGGTAGTTCATCGATCCCTTTACTAAAAAAACCATTCGGATGGGAATCAATAAAATCTTTGAAGGCGGTTTGGACTGCCCCATCGGAGTTGAATTTTTTCCTTTGCAAGAAGTTATCCAAATTTCGAAAAAAATGGTAATCTGTTGGGGCAAGGTCCGGAGAGTACGGTGGATGTCTTAGACATTCCAATTGAAGCTCCTCTAATTTGGTAGCCGTCTGTTGTGCAGTGTGTGGTCTAGCGTTATCATGAAGCAGCAGTGGCCTAGAGCGATTAACCAGCCTCGGTTGTTTAGCAGCTAGCTTTTCCATCATGGTTTGCAGTTGCTGACAATAGACATCTGTCGTAATCGTCTGGCCAGATTTAAGAAAGCTGTAGTGAACGACACCAGCACTAGTCCACCAAACGCTCACAAGTAACTTTTTTGGAGTCAATTTTCGCTTGGGGCATGGTTTGGCTGGTTCGGCAGGGTTCAGCCATTGCGATGAGCGCTTCCGATTATCGTACAGGATCCACTTTTCATCACAGGTAATGATTCGATTTAAAATCCCTTCATTATTATGCCGGTTGAGTAATGCAACGCAGCAGTCAACGCGCGTTTGTTGATTTGCTTCACTCAATTCGTGAGGTACCCACCTTTCAAGCTTTTTCACCTTACCAATTTGCTTCAAGTGGATTAAAACAGTTTAATAACCAAATTAATTAATCAATTAGAAAGACATACAGAAAAATCTAATTGACGAAAAAATATTAGGTTACTACTGGGATTCGAACCCAGGTCACCTCCTTTCCGGGGCCGGTGCTCTGACCACTAAGCTATAGCAACCCTCTATGTTTCCGTGAATATATCGACCTTATATGTAGTTCTTATTTTTATTAATTGATTAATTTTTATTTTTGTCCATAGAGCAATCCACTTTTTTGATACGGTAGTTGAAATTACTTTGCAATGCCACCGCTAGATGGACGCCATGATTAATTGAATAATTCATTTTTATTGGGTTCGAATCCCAGTAGTAACCTAATATTTTTCGTCAATTAGATTTTTCTGTATGTCTTTCTAATTGATTAATTAATTTGGTTCTTAAATATTTCACAGAACTTTGTTCTGAAAAATTACAACTTCACAAATATGAATGTGTTCTTGAATATATAATATCTGTTGTATAAATGTATGTCCAAATAAAAATGAATTATTCAATTAATCATGGCGTCCATCTAGCGGTGGCATTGCAAAGTAATTTCAACTACCGTATCAAAAAAGTGGATTGCTCTATGGACAAAAATAAAAATTAATCAATTAATAAAAATAAGAACTACATATAAGGTCGATATATTCACGGAAACATAGAGGGTTGCTATAGCTTAGTGGTCAGAGCACCGGCCCCGGAAAGGAGGTGACCTAGGTTCGAATCCCAGTAGTAACCTAATATTTTTTCGTCAATTAGATTTTTCTGTATGTCTTTCTAATTGATTAATTAATTTGGTTATTAAATATTTCACAGAACTTTGTTCTGAAAAATTACAACTTCACAAATAGGATTAAAACAGTTTTATCACTAACACCGCAGCCTGCAGCTAACTCGAATGTGGTTTGCGATGGATCCGCTTCCACAATAGCCTTCAATTCTTCATTATCAACTTTGGTCTCCGGCCGTCCTTGTTCTGCAGGTCGAAATTTCCAGAACGAAAACGTTGGAACCAAAAACGCACTGTGTTTTCTTTTGCGGCACCGTCGCCATACACATCATTAATCCTTTTCCGTCGTTTCTGCAGCACTGGTGCCGCGGTGGAACTCGTATTCGTAAATAACGCGATATTTCAAATTTTTCATTTTGTAAACTAAGTGACGCAAAGAAAAAAACAATTGAGGAAAAAACAAATGAATTATAATTTTCAAAACACAAATACATGAGTAAATAGCTGTATAAATTTGGATTTGGAATTCCTAACCAAAGAGAAGATATTTGAGATCAAATTTTCCAGTACGGCAAAACGCCAATTTCATATGTAAGGACCTAATATGTTCTACTTACTACTGTTACAATTCATGTCTTTTATTGCTTATGCTTATGCTTATATTATTATTATGTTCTACTTCAAAATTGTTTCTATATGAGATATATTAGGATATAAGTTAACATGTTAATCACTAACTATTTATACTCTCATATATTTATATATATCATTTTCTTATATGTGTTAATATTTCCAAATAAACAAATAATCAAATATACATATATGACAATGACAATGCTCCACCCACTTTTAAAAACCAGAATCAAATTCTCTTTTAAAAGTAAGTGAGCGGTAATATAAATATGTATTAATTATATTTATTTAATACAGCTGCTATTAAGTTTGTACATTTACCAAATTAATTTTAAAAAAAATACAAATAATTTTTATACATTTGAGGAACGTCTAGAACAGTCAGGCAGCGACGGTAACAAACTAAAAACGTCTGGAATTTACGGAAAGATAACATGTTTGCCATAAAAGCGAAGGCATGTCGCGGTCAAGTTTAAGTTATATTTTTATATTTCTACCAGTGCGAGTTTAGCGACAAATCGTGACGATCAGTGTTACCAGCGCGCGTGTGATACCAGTGATTGTAAAGAATTTATTGACGAGTGATATATTACAAAACAGTGTGATTTAAATTATAGTGCACGGATTAATTTCGTGTGCAGTGAATTTGCTCATTTAATAATTTATTAATTTCTAATTAATTTTGAGTTTTCAATTGTCTCCTAGAGCCATGACCCATGACAATATTTTATATAAAAAATTCCGCTATTTTCCGTGTTGTATGATGGATTATTCGTAAAATCAAGATGGTGTATAAATGGTATTTTCACGTAATTTTCGGTGCATGCCCTAGTATTAACGATGTGCTGTAAATTATAATTTTTTTATTTATTTTGAAACAATATTATTTTTTTATTTTTGTTGACAGTTATATCATATTTCGTTTAAGATTTAAGCAAATAAATTTAATTAAAAAAAAAAAAAAATTTAAGTTCTGCTATTATCAAATGTCACGTCCAGTGATTTTACAGGAGTCTAAGGCTACTATTTTTTTTTTAAATAAAAATTAATTATTATTGTCACGTAATAAGCTAGGTCGCATTACACGGTAATATTGAAATTACAGAGAGACACAAAGTCGCTTCCTAAGCCATGCCGCAATGTCGTTTCATGGACGGCAATCAAAATGAATTAAAGAAATATCTACGGTTAACCTTCATCTAATCGTAGTGAAAAATATCCCTGCCCATATTGTCAATATTTTATATGAGAATAGTATTTGTTTTATATTTTTGATGGTAATAGCGTTAACTTTGTGGTTGGAAATTATTATTAATTTGAGAAATCTAACACACTTTGTATTAACCACACTGATTGTTTTTAAACGTCTACCGGTTTCGATAATGTCAAGATGAACATACAATAACTTATATAAATTAAATGTGTAAGAGTCAAGTATTAGGTGGGGGTGTGACCTTATGGTAAGGGAGGGGGGTGGTGTTTGACAGTGAAACATTGAAATCGAAAATGTATAAATAAATGGATTGTTTGTTAAATTTAATTGGTTGTTAATTCTTTACTGGCTCTGTGTATTTATTTGGTAGACCTGTGCTGGCTAGGGAAGGGTTAAAGTACATATTATATTCTTATTTCTTACATTGTTAGTGCCGTATCGTCGCGTGTATCTCCAGTGTGCAATCTCGCTTGCGGGGCTTGGTCGTCATCTAGCGCCGTAAATCATCTAACTTTTCGGAAAAACACACTTTGCAGACCTCATAAATAAGGCGAATACGGCGATAATTGGATGCTGGTGCGATCGGCTCATACAGTGAACTTTTAGTGTGATTTATAGCGAAGCAATTTCAATAAAAATCAATTCGCTTTGGAACCAGGCGAGGTATGAACAAAGGAATGCTGTGATTTATAAGATTAAGAGAGGCACGCATATTAGTGAAGGGTTGGAATAATAAAAGCTGCGTACCCGGGGGTTACTGGATCATTTATCAGTTGTATACGGCACACGGGGCTGGGGAGGTGCATTGTTCATTCGAAAAATATGTATTTATAGTCCAACTAACTAACTAACCATCATGCCATTTTCCGCAAGGTTAGGCAGAAAGGATGGAGCACCATACTATTTTGCCTTCAGATACAACTTTCGTCTCATACTATTGGGTATCTATCCTATTGGGTGTCTATACTATATAGCAGGCGCATGCAGTGGAAACAGGAAGCATGACTTTCCATTTCCTTTTAATTCTTTTCCAGCTTATTACTTTTATTGCGTATCCGTGTGCTTTTATCTTTTTTTTACTAAATAACGTTCAGTCTTGTTCCTTATTTCGTATTTCTCTTTTTTTCTATATTTATATTCCAGATTGCTACATGATTCGTATATCCATATGAAAGACGCTGTTTCGATATAAGCTGTAAAACTACCTTTAAACTACCAGACGTATTATTGCATTAAATTCCTTTTTTCTTGTATATTCATTTTTACGTATTTTTTTTAACAATTTTCACAAATATCAGATTTTGATTTTAGATGATAAAAAATAATCAACTACGTCAGAACAGGTAATTTTACATACCTAGTAGTCTTAGTAATAGTGGCTGAGAGGCTTGCTTCATATTATCTTACTTTTATATACCTATACCTATTTATAAATATGTGTTTGTTTTAATCCATTTATTATCATGTGTCCATTAAACGCCAATTTATTGGCACTGAAATGAAATGAAATTTTAAAATGTGTATAACCCCCTCTAACCCTGCTGCGGCACACATTCCAGGAATCGCTACCCTAATAGTCTTACATTCATAACTCTGGGTAAACAAAGGGTTGTTAACTATTTGTAGTTCATTATATTTATATTGTTTACACTATTTTAGCATGGCATTGACATCGATAGATCTGTTTTACATGTAATATATATAATATACAAATATATTAAATTATCGTGATCATCAAACTAACAGAGATCAAATTACCACTGACAAAGCTTTCGCTAAAGTTGTTGAACAGTAAATTACCGATATCTTTACGCATTTGTACTCTAAATTTTCTACGAACTTAAGGAGGGAAATAAATAATAGTTTACAGTAAATACGACATGGCTTTGTAGTAAATATTGATTTGAAAGTTGAATTATGATATCATCATCATCACTCTTGGCTCTGCAACGCCTGGTGGGTCTTGGCCTCCTCAAGAGTCTTTCTCCACTCATCTCGGTTTTATGCCAGATCTCTCCAGTTCTGAAGCTCCAAGGCAGATATGTCTTTGAGGACGTTGTCGCTCCATCTTAATTTTGGCCTTCCTAAGCTCCTTCGCCCTATCGATCTTAAGTTCTGCAGGGACTGTGATGCTTGATGCTCGGTTATTTTTTCCACATGACCAAGCCACTGAAATCTTCCCAGTTTTATAAATTTGGTGATGTTTGGCTCTTTAAATGAATTATGATGCTGAATAATGAAATATTTATAATATTGTTTTAATAACAATATTTGTGATGAGTAAATTAAGATGTAAATATTTAAAATATAAATATTTTAAGTTTGTCCAAATTTTTCAAGAACACAGTACTGGATTTTATTCCATATGTATGTAAGTAGGTAGGTAGTAAGTAGGTAGGTAATAAAAAATTTAGATACCACATTAGTGACATCTGTATTTGATTAGAGGAACGAAATGGCTTCGGAAGCCGGTGGCGCTAGTGATAACTAAAACACACATGTGAAACGGATTTCAAAAACTTAAATATATATATATCTTCCAAAACTTTGATAAATGTAGTATTCTATCAAGGGTGGAAATGGTGAACGTTACATAGTGTAAAGTGATCACTTAAGCCAGCCGTATGATAGGTCGTAAGCCCTATGAACATCCAAAAAATACTTTTATTTTTTTTAAATTAAAATTTTAAAAATATGCTACTATTTGGAGTATTTCATTAAGTTCGAAAATTCAGGAAAGTGCCAATAGTATTGTGATTTGGTAGCTGATCGTGTTTAAATTTCTTTTTTTCATCACATTAATAATCGTTACCAATGTTTTACTTTTATACTGATGATACTCATCACGCGCTGAACACACACTTCAAGGCAGTAACCTGACAAAACACTGCACTGGCTGAGTACCACGCCGTACCGCATCTCTTTCTCCATATTTCGGGGGCATCGAGCACCGCCGCACCAAGCCTACTATGCCTACTGGCGCTCTCAATACAACTTTGAATATGATAAATATTTTAAGATTTTACATAATTTTACTGAAAAGTAAATAATTTTGACCACGTAAAAAACAGATACCACATTAAATAACTTTCATGTATGAATCGAAAGGATCACATTTTTTTTAATTTGAATAAAATATTTATTAGTCTCTCCCTTACGCATATTGTTTTTAATATTAGATTATAGATTTAAATTGAAAATATTAGTATTAATATATATTTTTTAAACACCTTGCTGAAATCATTATTTATTGATGAATTAATAAAGAAGCAAATTATCAAATCTTTCTTGCAAATATTAGCCTTTCAAATTTGTTTTGATATTAGTTCTTAATTAGTTATTAAACGCCCTAATACTTTTTTTCTTTATGTCTGTACTTACAATTTAAATTTTTAGTTTTATGAAGGGACAACTGGTCATGAAATAACATATTGATTGATCAATAGACAGCATTTTTAAATTAAAGCGAATTATTTTCTATTTATTAATATTATATTGCCATAAAATTATATTGTGATAAAAGGAAAAATATTTTTTATATTTTAATTCAGAACCTTATCCACTAAATAAAGTTAAATTATTCAAACTTACTACCACGCCGTTTCCCCGCAAATATAAGCAAAGAGGATTTTGTCTGACGTACCACTTTTGTCTTATTCACTTTTCTTATGCACGCTATTCGGTTGTTGAAGCTTTTAACTAGGCCGCCCTACAATATTTGATTAATCTGGCTTTGCGGGTTATTCACGTATGCCATCTATTTCTGCTGCCTTTAACACTCGCCTCATGTATTTTTTTTTTACAATGCTTTCCTTACTCATTCGTCCCATATGCTCAAACCACCTCAGTGATCCTTTCTTCTGCTACGCTTCTTTTGGCATATATTCAATTTTAATTAATTGTAATTATTATTTTAACATTTTATATTCCGCAGTGCTACTAATGAAAGCATATTAATTATTCATGATAATTTTTTTTTATTATTTTCTTTAACTATTGTTAAATTTTTTAACGTTTGTATTTTTAATTTTATTTCATTATTTGTTTAATTATTAAAATAGCTTAATTCTTTATCCTCATTTTTGTTGCTTACCATCTATCAGGAAATTTCACTGGCCGAACTAAAAAAATGATTAGACACATTATGTGTTTACCACTGAACCTACTATATTCTGCTTCCGTAAATAAATAAAATAAAACATTTATTTATGTGCAGTTAATAACAAAAATTCTGCATTTTTTTGCCTTTTTACAAATAATACGCAAAAAGCTTTTACTTTGGAAATAACCATTTGGAATTGCAATTTTTTCATAGAGCCTACACCCGTATTAAAAGTCTGAAAAAATGTTTTCATATTTTCCCAGTCGTTTGATATTCATGCGTGTATTTAAATAATTACGAAATTGATGAAGTTACGCTATACAGGTAAGCTTTATAAAAAAATAACTTTTACAAATTTACACACAATTTAGTGTGCCTTTGATTAATTTGGAAAAAAAAGATTTTTCATCATTTTTAAAAGGTGGTGTGCGTATTGGTGCGTAACGCTGGTGCCAATGAAACTTATTTCCAAATAACGTGTTTTTTAAAATGGATTTAATTTTCATATTTGGGTACATAAATAATTCATATTTAAGAGGTTTATTTAAACAGTGTTTTATTAAATATATATTTTTTACATTTTCAATTTAACATGTTTAAGACATATCTTAGAAAAAATTATTTTGTAATTAAAATGGTAATCAAATCTCTTACAAATGCATTTGATGCAATACTGTAACCTTAGCCCAAAAATATGTAACACGTCTAAGAATAGTGCATTTGTCTTGCGATTTTTATTTATTTATTTAATATATACAATTACAAATTAATCTTTTTTTATCTTAGGAATAAATTAATCCCCAAAAGAGTTTTCATTTGTGCTATGTGAGAGAATTATGTTTGTCCATAGAAATTAAGTGTTCAGTTACGTCTGCTACGTAACTTCTCAATGACATTTTTATCGCTAAACATAACGTACACTTAAAAAAAAACAATTTGAAAGAACTAGAGACTGACTGGGACAATAAATGTTACTTTAAAATAATAAACAAAAATATTAATAAATTTAGCATTAACAAAACTAAAGCAAGAAATTATATTATAATATATTAGCTTGAATTAAAAACTGAAATATTTGGTAAGAAATTATAACACATCTTTATGAAAAATTTTGTATCTGGAAACATACAAATGAAGCAGTATAAAAAAATTCTGTATTATATAAATATTTACGTACGCTGTTTACTGTTTCTTTGTTGCCAGATTGTAAATACCTGTGGGGGTTACCCTATACACAGCCACTGGCCCGAGCAGACCATCAACGCACACATTGTATAGCCGCGGATTAGTAAGCAGTTCACGCAGCAACACGAGGACAGCAAGGTCATCGCCCCCAGTTCCACACTACCGCAGGCACGCGCCGGGCACGGGCACGGGGCACGAGTGACAACAGCAAGAAGCAACGGAGGTGACGAATCCTTCATGCAGATGCGTGCCAAGCCATACACCCTTGGACGAGTAGGAATCATTTTTCACAAATGGTATAAAAAGCAGCCCATCTCCTATGTGGGCATGTCAGTCTGTTACATACCTCCGGCGAGTGGCCGGAGGCTATGGCTCTTAGAGTATCTATCATTGTCTTTGTAATTATACTCATGTATATTTTGTACTTGTTTTATGGAGATAATAAATCATCAAATATTCAACGTCTTTGGAGCTTTTCCGTCGCATTACGGTGGTGACCTAAAAGCATGCTGCTCCAAAAACACCTCCAGACCACCCAAATACCTAATTTATTGTACCGAGAAAATCAAGTAGCAATGGGCAGGCGACGTAGCTTGAAAGAAAATGCCGTTAATGCGTTGAAGAAAAGTTGAGGCTTACAATTAAAATCTAATTGTAATCTGAGGTGTAGTGGATAATAATTAATAATAATAGTGTAAAATTCATGGAACGTTTGATTAAAATCTGTTTGTTAAAATGGATAAAATTATAATTTTAAAATTAAATACCGCAAATATCATAAATATCAGGAATCGAGAATGGCTGGGGTATGACCAGGTAAGCCAGATATTGGACAGCGGCCGATGGCTATATAAAATTACGGGAGTGTTACGCAAAAACAGAAGAGTGTGGCATTTAATCTAGATCAAGACCTCGGGAAAAAGCGTGAGCATGCTTAGATATTTAAGGTCTATATTAGTCGGACTTTTACATTCCTTGAGATTGAGCATTTTCTGCAAATTTTAATAAACTTCGACATAGCAGTATTGGCAAAATCAATTTTCTTTCTAACATCGGCTTTGCACCCTCCATAACCCTAGATAGATAAAATAACTTACTATTTCTAGTCATCAAGATCAAAATTTAAGAATTTTTGTCACGCTTCTGTTTATTTCAAGATCCAGAACCATACCCATCTCAAGCTTGATATTTAAGCCATTTGTTTGTAAATTAGGGTAGAGAGTGAAAAGAGAAAGGATTCATAAAAGAAAAAATACATTAACGGGGTTAATTACATCGAAGAAAAGTTTTCGGGGTTGGAAATGCGAAGAATAAAATTAGGCAAGCAATATACGCTGAAACTGTTGTTTGGTTTTCTTTAAGATTGTTGTGCATACATTTTCGTTGATTTTTCAACGGCGCCGTACCGCTATACAAACGAGACGGAACTTTTCAAATACAAGTCTGGAAGAGTCGTTTTTAGTTATTAATTGAAACCATTATGTTCGTCTTGGAAAACCGCTCACAGAAAAACGGAATCAAAAACATTTCCCGAGAAAAGACGCCGTTTCCATCTTGTTGGTAATTGAAGTAATTACCGGATTTTGCAGACACAGGATCACCACAAAATATATGATTCTCTAAACCAAATTTCTGATGCAAAATCAAAATCAAAATCGTCACCTAGAAAAAAGAATCAATCCACATTAGAAACTAGAACCTACAATACACCATTAAAAGCGGTGTAAGAAACAGTTGCATCATTAAAAAGAAATGACAATATTTGTGTTTTGGCATAATCAACGAAGATCTCAGTGTCGTTGGATGAATTGTGGTTAAAAATTCCCATTTTCCTTTGGAGGATGCTCTAGTAACTTTCATCTGTTTCGAGCAATGTAAACATTAAAAAAATAAACCACCAAATCGCCCCTTGCAATTTGCAATACAATGAAAATCTCGGATCTAAGAGAATAGAGATAAGTAAATAATCACATATTTCAGTCAAAAGCGTCTACTTATACTGTTAATAAACTAAAAGGGATATTAGTTTTTAAGTAGCTTATGTTAGCTAAAAAATTGATAGAAAGCGTTTATTTAATGTACAAATATTTTTATTTTCCATTTTCTAATACTGCAACAGGCAATGAGGGTAATTACTGAAGCGAAAATATCACAAATATCACTCACCGGGAACCGGTCGTAAACCTCCGGTATAAGAGGCAAGAGTCGTGCGCTCTGGACTATGAGAATTTTTAATATGCAATTTTGATTAGATATGTATTTTGAAGCATGAATTTCCAACATACTTCTTCTTCTTATTCAATGACTCTACAGTCCTCCATCAGTCCTAGCTTCCAACTCCTCGTATCTCTCGCTACGGTCTTCTAGTCTGTCACCAGCAGAATTTTGTCCGCATCTCTTCTGACCTTGCCTTTCATCGCAGTCTAGGTCTGCCAACTCTTTTTCTTCAGCCGGATGTCCCTGCATATGTCCCACCTATCTCCACCTACTCTATCAAGTGTGTTACATAGTTCGTTGTTGTATCTTATTCTCCAAGTTTTGCCATCTTTCACGGGTCCCAGGATTTTGCATAGCACTTTTCTATCAAATATGTCAAGCATTTCCGCAAATCTTGTTGTCATTGTCCTTGCTTTGCACTCGTATATCACTACTGTTCTTATGATTGTTTTGTAGAGGTTTTTTTTTTCTGTGGACGTTTCTTTATTTGAGAAGAATTCATTTTTTCCTGTTGTGATCCTCCATTTGATCTCCATGTGAGCCTTGTATTTTTTGGTTATGGTATAGCTAAGATATGTAAAGAGGTCGGCTACCTCAATGCTGTATCTGTCTCCAAATTGAATGCTATTGAAGATTATTGCTCGCCGGATTGTATCATTACTTTCGTTTTGCTCTCAACTTCCAGTTTTATCTCTTTAACTGCTATTAATATTGGCTCGAAAATTTATATTAAGGTCATCTGTGTATCCAACGATCTGGTTGCTTTGGAAATATATATATATGGGTTTGTATTGCTATGGTATGTGCTATGAATTCATCTTTGAGCTCTTCTCCAATCTTAACTCTGCATTTCTTATCTCCAATACTTATACGACGTAGTTATTGTTGGAATCATAAATCCATGGAAACTTATATGTTTATGTTTGAATTGTCTATTTGTCTGCATTTTTGTCTCCAAATTTAACTTCTTTTTTATCAAAAACTTTAATATTCTGACTATCTTTAATTTTGATACTTTCAGTATTTATGTATTTTTTATAATAATGCAATACAAATTATTTCCAACGTGATATGTTTGATATTTTGACAAAATAAAGAACAAAAATAGACTCATTTGACTGAATATTTTTTTTGAATAATATTAAATTTGATTAAAGCGTCAAAATGCTGTCCTTAATATTTTGCGATAATTTTTTTCATATGCCAAGCAAACATAAAAAACCATATACTGATAAAAATGTTTTGGATTGCTCGTCTTGATACGGTAGATAAACATTATTACAAAAAACTTTCATGCTCCAACATAAGAAATCTCTTTGGAAAATTCTATATTGCATTTGCATATGCATCTTGAATTAAGGTCACCTTTAATATATGATTCTGCCTTGCGTCGGGATGGTAAACCATATTTCTTGGGATTCCGAAATATTTCAAGTGAGCAGAAGTACATTCAGAAAAATAACTTCTACTTCAGACTGCAGCATCCAATCCGAGGCGATGAATAGTGATATCCTATATCTATATATTCTGTACATGAGTATTGAATCATGGTGAATAAAATATGTAAAATATTGGTTATATACTTTTTATGTGTCGCACTGTCGGGACTATCCGACGAACTCATCTGAGATAAGTATTTCTTCATATATTCATTTAAAATTCATTTACATTAAACGGAAAATAAATAAAAACAAAATGATACTTGTAAGAAATAAAATAGCCGAATCAATGAAATATTTAATATATCAATGCTCTTTTTCAAAAGTTTTTTTTGTTCTAAAAATATGGATCAAACCAAAGTGGTGTTATAAGTTTGATTTGTTGATAGTTAAAAGCATATGAAAGTTTCATATTCCGTGGTGAAAATGACGTTGAGAGCTGAAAATAGTCGTGTTGACCTAGTAATTTCAGAATGAATAAGATTTTTAAATATTTATGGACGCGAAAAAAATGTGAAAAAAAACATGTTTAAAATACGAGTTATTTTGTTTATATTTTAATACCTCCCTTGTTGAATTAGAAATTACAGAGGAAATTAATATCACAAGATTTGTTTTGAGTTTGACAGGTTTTGCTGTATCACCTCAACAGATTTTAGATTTGTAGTTAAGAAAATAATAGTTTTATCATAAAGCTGTATTGGGTGTACCAAAATCCGACGAAATGATCTGTGAATAATTATAATTATAAAAAATTATTATTTTACACAAATGACTTACTTGATTTCCTTTTATTTAAAAAGAATTGAAATACGTACATGAAATACGAGTCACATAAATATTATTACTTTTTTCTAACGACGTCCAATTTTTTCCTTTTCAAACAAGTCTGAATTGAGGCTCGTACCCCTAACAACTAGATCACTAGGCAAGTATATCAACCACAATACCAAGAGCACGTCACTCAATAGACAAAATTCAATGAACAAAAAAATAGTTTAAACAAATCAAAATATGTATATATTTTTATTGACCCTGTAGCTCGGTAAAAATACACAGTAAGCTTATTGCGCTCAGTAATTGTGGTTCCTTGCAAGAAGTATGGATGCAGGGAAAACTGGATTTTAAAAGGATTGGAATCAAATTAGTGTAACCGCTGGGGCGGCCCGCGGGGACTGGTGGACTGGAGGGAGGGTAATGAAAGACACGTTATTTTAATTTGTCACAAATTTAAGGTAAACTGTAAATTACAAATGTTCAACTTCTTTTACAAAGTTTTCATTTATTTTTTTAACGGTAATATGAAAAACATACCTATCGTCCAAGTTGCACACAGCTTAGACCCGTGCTATGCGAACGGGTACCCTGCGGAACATCGGACCCTCCTTATAATTTGGTATATAATTTAAACAGTCAATATGAAGCGTTGTCTAACAGAATTGGATTGTTGTCACAGGGGCATCAATAATCAATTAATGTATATTATAGATGTCTCACAGAGACGAAACTGTATATCTTTTTTTATTAAGGAAGAGTAGGTATAGAAGTCTTTATGGGTGTATCGTTGTACTTTGTATCTTTGTACTTACAACCTATCGTACGGTTGGCTTAAGTGATCATATTACACATATGTTACGTTCGCCATTTCCACCCATGATAGAATACCATGTTTTTTAATTTTTGGAAATTCCAAAA
Organism: Agrypnia vestita; assembly: GCA_016648135.1. Lineage (NCBI taxonomy): Eukaryota > Metazoa > Arthropoda > Insecta > Trichoptera > Phryganeidae > Agrypnia > Agrypnia vestita. Next base: position 3,016 of record JADDOH010006560.1, on the reverse strand, counting down.
TCAAATATAGATGTCTCATTTAGCGACATCTGTGGTCTTTCAAGGGGAAGGAAAATGCTTTGTGGCAGGCCGCGGTGAAGATCCTTGCAACTCACATGTGAAACGTGGCGTATAATTGAAATATATACAATTTCCAAAAATTAATAGACATGGTATTCTATCATGGGTGGAAAAGGCGAACGTTACATATGTGTAAAGTGATCACTTAAGCCAACCGTACGACTGGTCATAAATCCTATGTACACCCATATAGACTTCTATACCTACTCTCCCTTAATAAAAAAAAATATACAGTTTCGTCTCTGTTAGACATTTATAATATACATTAATTGATTATTGATTTCCTGTGACAACAATTCAGTTCTTTTCTGAAAAATTTGGACATACGGATATATAATATACATTAATTGAAGAAATATTTCATTCAGATACCAAAAGAGACTCGGAAGTCTTAGATGAAATACCGAAGTAATATGGCAAGATACTATTTCATATTCATATATTTTACAATTACATATATATTTTATCTATACGAATACGGAAACGTGTCGCATCAATATTCTTTCTACATATCTTCAAAGTAAGCTAGACGCTTGTGCTATGAAGATAAGACTAAATTGTTGGTGTCCTGGGAGGGGGTTAGAACCACCGACCAAATTATGATGATGATATAAATATTTTGTTATAGTGGTGCGAGAAAGAGGTGAGAGGTGCTAGGTCATTTTAGAAGTAAATAAAAAAAATACTATGATATTTAAATGTTTGTTCAAAAAGTTGATTTGCGTAATTACTATTAGCACAGCAAAAATCAAACAGTGGAGAAAAATTCCTATGGTGCATAAATGACTTGTTTGTGTTTACATACTGCAGTTACTATTAACTACCCTTGGAATGTCAGAATAAGCTATAGGAAGTACCCGAGGAAGAGATATTACTATGCTGAACCGAACCGCTTCAAAGACGGATACTTCCCATAAACGAGAAATACGGTTTGGAAACGATCAGCTCACTGAATATACTGTGTATCTTTATGGTTTTAAATAATAATTATTTATTTATTCACTTTTTGTAAATATATTATTAAAAAAGCGGGTTTTTAGCCTGTTGGCAATATATTCCGACTAATCAAACAATTTAGTGGAACAATTGAAACATATTTCCGATTTAAAATTCTTCATTAAAAAAAGCTCCATGATAACGAGATGAGTATGAGAAGGAGATAAGGAAAGCGTAAGCAAGGTTTATGAAAGAGTAAAATTGCTTTAGTCTCCTTTTGATGACACTTATGGTCTGTAATGATGAATATATATATATATGAATAATTATAGAATCTGTAATGACAAATATATCCACAGCTTATCCGATATTTTAAATGAAAGGCTAAAAAATATATCCACAGCTTATCCGAGTATTTTAAATGAAAGGCTAAAAAATATATCCACAGCTTATCCGAGTATTTTAAATGAAAGGCTAAAAAAATCATTATTATGAATGGGGATAAATAGTGAAGTACTCACAGTGTATGTACTGAACGGAATGGAATACCATGATTAGATAGAAATTTGAATTTAAATTTCAATTACAGAGGTAGGTGAGGATTAAAAATTATATTAAAACATTATAAAAAAGAGATAAAATATGAATATTATGGCATTGTAGGTTATGTAGTTTTAACAAATATTTATTAAACCAATTATCACAGTGATATTAAATGAGAAAAAAGAGTTATCCTCGTGATTCGTTTTTATAACAAAAAAAATATTTGATTAATATGCATTTATATGCAATCCAAAAATTAAAATCTTTTAAAATGCCATTATAGGCATTATCCATATTCATGTAATGCCATTATAGACTTTATCCTATGTTACCACCACAAGAAGAAATTTGTAAATTGGTGGTAGTTCAGGATTGTTTGTTATGTTGTGGTATAAATGGGGGTGGTTACCACATTAGAATGGAGGGGCTCATCATTGTAAAATTTAACATGGATGTTATCTTATAGAAGGTACGTGCAATAGATCAAGAGGCATCCATCATTAACATCCAAGTTCTTTTTACTGTAGGAGACTAGGCATCTAAGTTATACTCTGACGGTCCCTCATATCTGAGGATGAATATTCTCTAAATACGATTGTGGATCTTCAGGTGACTGAGGAGTCCAATCTCGTGGACATGGACGCTCTCCGTTTCTGCTGCCTTCAACATTAGCTTCACACACTTTTGCTTCACAAAATTTTGGCATAAGGCAATAATTATGTTTAATTTCTTGATAGTTGGTAATTTAATTCTTGAAATATATGTATCTAGTGATAAGTTTTATTAAATAATGAAAGAAAAGAAGCTCTTTGAATTTTTATTAGTGGCTTTTGCCATTATATTTTAATGCCTTCCCCATCCAACAGTGCCATACTGAGGGACTGCACCTAGGCGTGAGAGACCATTTTAATAATTTCCTTTAATATTACATTGCGTAGGCAAAATAAATGTATATGTTACTGACGTCAATGTACGCGTGTCGTATTCTGTTGACAAACAATTAAGCACACAAGTATTATTTGGAAAGAAAATTCACCTACAGCTAGCTACACGCTGAATTTATTCAAGTTAAGCAAAAAAAATATTTATACAATTACAGTTTAAACACTCTTGCCACGAGCGGTGCATGCCCGTCGGGTGCGTTCAGATGCGTTTAGTTTCACACGCGCATGGTTTATTCTGGTACGTTCAAGTTGGTGTTCATCGGACAGTGACGATAAGAGGCGTAATCATCACCATTGCAAAATACAATTGTAAGCACCCGGACATCGTTACGCGCAGATACAATTAGCGAAATTAAATTACACTAGATGAAGATTAATGTCCATGAAGATGTCGAAAATGTACGTTGAATTGTAATTTTTAATAGTGTAATTAGCGGAAGGCAAGCTAAGTGCGCAAACTTGGCAGATGTAATTTGTCAGTTCTTGATATCTCGCCATCTTAATTAAGTTAATTTATCAAAGTTTATGAGAAG
>JADDOH010006559.1:0-19806 GCA_016648135.1 Agrypnia vestita | reverse complement strand
CTAAGAAAATCTTTATAAGTAACTATACAGTTATCATAATTTACATTAATCTAAACATTGTACACATAAATACTCGATGAGTTACTTAGTCACATTAGGTATAATTTATAACATGATAACGTAGGGTGGGTCTAGTACAAGTAAAGTTAACATGTAGAAACAACAAAGTAACATTCATATCAATTAATAATTTATAATAATCACATTTATTACTTTTTCGATGTATTCAAGATGATATTCTTTCACTGGAAAGGTATTTAAAAAAAATATTGACGATTAAAAGAAAGAATATATAAATTAAATTGAAAATGTAAGCCATCAAATATATAGCAAAACGATGAACTTTTATCTCAATCTGAAAATAAAATTATTCTGAGAAAAGGTTGTGCCGCCAATCAGGATAACCACTTGAAGAAGATGGAATAGACATTTAGCTTTTCATTTGCCTTTTCAAAATTCGAATGTGAAAAATCGTATTGAAATTTCTTATGAATATGAAACAAAAATGTTCAAGTATATATAAGGCTGATAAAAAATCTATGCTGGCCATGAATAATGAAGAGTTAGATTTTGCTCTTTATTTCTGTTTTCTTCTTATTTTATAGATTAATTTAAATTTTTATTCATCACATCTCGTAATAAATATATTTTTGGTTTACATTTTTTATTTCAGTGGTGGCCTGATGGCCTCTGGATTCCCTTTGGGTATCACTGGAATACTGCATCGATGAAAACCGATGTCGCCTGCCCATTTCCATTTCTTTCAATGGCCCGAAATCGTTAAAATCTGTAGAAATGCAAGACAGCAAACAACAATAGACAGAAATCAGAAACAGTGGATCAAAAGAGTTAATAATCACGATGATAACGACAAAAGTTTTAAAGTATTAAAAAATCATAAATTTATTAAAAAACATGGACAAAAAATATTATATACGTCGGGTAAAAACGCAAAGGCAGCAATATCCAAAAAAATAAATTAAATACAGTCATCGAGGATTACTACTTCATAATGTACTGAATTCAAGATTTTATAGGAAACATGGCCAATAAATTAATATGAAACATGATTTTGAAAAGGATAGATACATAAATACTTAGTACCTACATTTTAAATTTCTTTCATTCATTTCATTCAAAACATTTTTTTTTATTTTTTTTTGATATTGCTGCCTTCGCTTTCATATCCGTCATATTATCAATTTTCTTCTGTGAAATAATATCAGAAATAGTCAAAACACATGTCGGTATAAAGTTTTGCACGTTCAATTCAGTTTGTCTTACATTGTTAATATTGTTTTAAAATACTGAATTCTTTAACGTTTATAAAAAAAAAAATATTTTTTCCAAAATTAAAATTTGCGATCAATACATAGATACCTTACTAAAAAATCCTTACTAAAGGTGTATTTAAAAGAAAATATAATTAATAATATTAGATGAATTCACAAAAAAAAATATTTATATTTTTCATATTTGAGGGAATGACAAACAAAAGCGCCACTGTCTGTACAAGAAAAAAATTATTTTTATTTTTAAACATTCTTGAAACTGATAAAACTGGAGACAATATTTCAAAATTAATACGTTATTGATAAAATATTTTTCAAACACACAAAAATATTTTCATAATCAATTATTATTATTTGTGAAATCGACACAATTTACCAGAAGATTGTATTCAAACACGTCGACCCGTGTTCTCGTAATATTCAAAGTGGCGCTTTTGCTTCAAATCCCCTCATTTAGGGCTTAAGAATTTTAAAATAATTATACAACTCACAGAAATCAAGTTTTAACTGAATAACCTTTACAATAAAATGCGACGAAAATAACATTTATGTGTTTTTAAACTTGCAAATATTCTAATATTACAAAAAATATCTGTCAGATCACAGGCTTACCCTTAAATATGCAGATCAGACACAGAGATCAGAATCTGACCGAGAGAGTTCGTTTGAAGATCTAAACGACCAGATGGGGGTGCTCAAGGCAAGTCTGATGTTGTGGAATCGGGTGAAGGGGAAGTTAGGGTTTGAAACCCCTACTTTATAAAGCAAATATTTTCATTAAGAGGTCCTATTTGAGCTGCCTTGGCCCTATAATAACCACACCGGTAGACAGATTATATTATATACCCCAACAGATTTTAGTAGGAGAAAATTAGAAAGTAGGAGAAAATTATGACACAGATAAACATAAATTATAGACAAGTCAATTTTGATATATCAAACAATTTTACAGTTTCATTAAAGTAATTGTTCCTAATTTAACTTTATCATAAACATAAAAGGGTTCGTAATGTGTATAATTCATATGGTCAATTCACGAGTTTCTAGTATCTGCCTCACCATAAGACGATACTTTTCATATTTAGTATTAAAAATATCTATTGAATTCAAAAGGTTATTATAATCTGAGCTTATGCGTGGGATGGGAAAAGATTGATGCAGTACAGAATTATTTGCCAATAATAAATACCACAAAATGTCTAAGAAATATTTCAAATTTGAAATAATTAATAATCTGTATAAATATGGCACACTGTAAAGTACAGTATTTATACCTAGCCCGCTTGGATAGTGTATCTGTTTGTGAATGTGTTTGGACGAATTTTGTATGTTTGCAGAATGTAGGACGTGGACTTGATGAGAATAAAAAAAGCTTTATTATATACAGAGAAAATTATATAGAGAAAAAGAAAGATATTTAAAAAAATATATTTTTGAAATGCACTAGGTATATTATTTTAAAAATGTGATATTCAATTACTATTAACAATTTCTGTAATTTATCCAACTATAATTCTGTATAATTTGTATTTAAATTCATAAACCCATATTAATATCAGGTTATTTTTACAATTTTTAAAACTGTTTATGGTACGGTTTATAGGAGAATTCATAGCGGCATTAGTCTTATAATCATTTATGTGGAATATACGTGTGGGCCTCGAACGACAAACATGTATTTAAGCTTATCGCAGAGGGCAATTCAGAGTGTACCTACAACGGGCTGCAGTCACTGAAATAGAATATGGAACCTTGAAAGTACACTTGCGTCTGTGTGTGTGCAAGGAAAGATATTTCCTTTTTATATACCATAGGTAGTCATTTTTTCCCCTTTACTTTTATTTTTTTATTTACCATTTTTATTTTATCTGTAGGAGCAACACCTATCAATATGAAACAAGAAGATGGATCAAGTTGGTTAATGAACTTAATCGAAGAATTTAAAAGACAATTTTTTAGAAAATTTTTTCAAATAGTTTCAGCCCGAAATCTTATAAGAACTAAAAGGTCGTGAGACATTCTGTTATAAGTAGGAGGTATTTCTATAAATAAATTAAAAACAATTTATTTAAAAGTACAATTTATTGAATAGTCCATTTAATTTAAAAAAAATTGGATGTACTATCGAGATTAAAACAAACAGTAAATAAATAAACAATAAATATATGGGAGTTGAATAACTAATTTGAAACTAATATTAAACAATTTTAACAGATAACTATTTACAAAAAGAATTTATTTATTTATATTTAATTTGCTATTGAAACTTTTTCGTATTTCTAATTTATCATACAAAAGTCCTATGTTTTTGTTTGTACATATTGTATGTAAAATTTCTTAAACTATTAATATCAAAATAATGGTTTATTTCCAATAGATGATAATAAAATTCATATAACTTATTGCTTCCTGACATCTTAAGTACCTACTCCTTAATTCTAATATCACAATTTCTAAGTTTTACTTATTGTTTTATGTCCTGATGAGGGGACCATCGGCACCGAAATATGTTGAGTATTCAATAATTAGTGAATTTATTTAAGTGTTTTCTTTTTATGAATTATAATAATTTTAACACAAAATTATTAACCTATTCTTTAATCATAATAATAATTTTAATTTTAACCTTAATAATTTTAACACAAAATTATTAAGCTATTCTTAAAAAATACTATTTCTGTTTATATCTATCTACCTAATATTGCTTCCACGAAAGATCAAAGAATACTATTTTTACAGTAAAAAAGTATATTATCCCTACTTTATGCTGGTATCTCCGCAGCCAAACGTTATCATAATCTTAATATAATTTTGAAATGGTAGGGAGTTTCTTTGCGCGTGGTATTAAAGATACCTATCATATTTCCGCAGCCTCATCGTAAAGTAATCTTTTCAGAACCTAGGCTTATAGCAAGGTAACATTGTCATCTATCTTCTTAGACCTTTTTTATAGCATGGTTACAATGGTAAAATATTTTATTATAATATCTTAGATATGAAGGATATTCAAACAGAGGTCACCGATTTGGAAATTCTGCCATCGTTCTGGGCGTGCATTTTGTAAATTAATTGTAAACAGAATTCACGCTAACAGTATATAAAAATATACTTTGTTTTAACCACTTATTTATTGAAAAGACGAACATGTTTCAGGGCGAAAGTTCTCTTCGTCAGAATATATTGTAGGTACTAACAAATTAAAAATCACAAATCGAAGTAAGGACAATAAAAATAATTCACGGGAAATTAATAAATAATTATCTACTATTATTTAAACAAATTATAAAGATAATTATTTGTAAAAAAGTCCTGTTTATTTATTATATTCCATTACTTTTAACAATTTTACTAATTTATCCAACTGTAATTCTGTATATTTGTATTTAAATTCTTAAACCATTATTAATATCAAAAGAATGATCCATAACCGAAAGATGATTCGAAAATTTGGAATAATTATTGCCATTCAAGTACCTAAAGATTAACTTAATGTAATGCTTCCTTTTAGACAAAAAAGGAAGTATTACTATTCTGTCGTAACAAAATAAATTTAAAATAAGTAAATATTACATATTCCGTCCTAACCAAATAATACGCGAAATCGCACACGTCGAGCGAGGCGGCCGGAGCCAGCGCGCGTAGGTTACACACACAGGCTTACGAGTCACACACACTATGATAGTATCCCTGTCCACTGCCGTCGCGGGGCCTCCGGGCAGGAGACGCAAGGCGTGCCGTGCGGGCCGCGCTGCCATACTCTTGGAGCAACTGTACCGGCGCGCAACCCCCCCCCGCACCCTCTTCCGCTCCGCGCTAATATAGGATAACTCCGCGCCCGGCAAGCCAGTCTGGACCAGTCAGTCTTCGAGTCACCATCCGAGAACCGAGCTCTGCGGTGCGTTAGCTACGCCGTCCGCCCTAAGCAAATTACGGCCGCCATTTGTATAAAAGTTACGGTGCCGGAATTGTTCGTTGTAAATTTTCAAATGTGAGCCAATAACATACCTCTCGCCGTGTTACAAAGCTAAACAGTGTGTTCAAACGATTTAATAATATACTTCCCGCCGTGTTACAAAGCTAAACAGTGTGTTCAAACGATTTAATAATATACTTTCCGCCGTGTTACAAAGCTAAACAGTGTGTTCAAACGATTTAATAATATACTTCCCGCCGGGTTATAAAGTTAAACAGTGTGTTCAACTAGTTTAAACGCATATAGTAACTAGTTCGTCGTGTGAGACAATGTCGGTCTCACAATAAATACATTATAATAATCGTTCTCTATGTTTTTATAAACAACCAGGGTGAAGTAAACCAAAGTTAAAAAAAAAAAAGGGTTCCTCGCAAGCGCCTTGAGCCCCCTTTGCAAAAAATATAATACATTACTATTGGCGTCCTGAACATTCCCCGCCAACAAGGGGTATAATAAAAACAATCGTTTTCGTCCCCTATTAAACAACGCCTGTTCTTTTAAGTTTTAATAAAAATACCGTGCTTTGGACTTCATAAGATTCAACCGTCATTGGCGTCTTCTTGTTTAAAAATCACCATAAACTTCGGGCGCCCGGTTCGGGCATTCCGATCGATCAGCTGACGGAGGACAACCGTCCGCCGACTCCTACAGCTGGTCAGGGCTGGCACCCTTACTAAAGGTGGTCGATCCACTCCATACTCAGAAGAAAAACTACAGGTTTCAAGTGTTTGATTATACCTATACATAATTTACAGCAGCCAATTATGGCCAATCTATAACATTCGCAAACTATTTACAAAAAGTTACCAAAGGGATAACCAAGTGACATTAATCGAACTCAAGTGATGTAACTTTTAAAATAGGAAACACAAAGTCTGTTACAATCCCTGTTCCTACTTACTCTTATATCCCATGAGCCTCTACTGGGCCGACCTCTGGAAGCTTAACTATATGTAAATTAATATTCTGTATTGGACCCGACTGTGATTAAATTCCGTTATAAAGGAGTATCCATTTTGACTTTAGTGGCCACCAGGGTCATACTTGATAATTCGGCGCTGTGTTTTTCCTAAACCTTTTTACTATTGTATGTCATTGTCCCGTATGAAACCATGTTTATAAACTGTATAGTATACTGTAAAATTTGTGCCTGTTGAACTATTCTCTGTGTACTGAACTGACTGGATAACATCTTTGTAATTAAACCTCATGTAAAAACCATACAGGCCCTGTTCTTTTTATTTTGCTTTCTCCATACAATTCCCCAACCAATCTGAAAGAAAGTAACGGGAATGGACCACAACCATTGAGGCTTAGAATCCTGGTAAGATAACCCTGAACGTGGTTGGTCAGTTAGATCGTGTAGAAGAAATTCTACATATGAGAGAGCAAGTACGTTCTCGGCAACCGCGTTCAGGGGTTTATTGAAAAATTGCACATTTCAGTTATCAACTTTTTAAATGTTGAATGCATAACAAATTTGGCGGCCCTCGTAGCCTAGTGGTCATGACACCGGCTTCTCACTCCGAGGATTCCGGGTTCAATTCCCTAAGAGGTCACAATTAATCTGTGTGATTTACTCATGCCTGGTTATTTCGCTTCTATAATTGAGTCTCATGGCTTAAATGAAATCATATCATATTGCAAATGAATCACTAAAAATTAATTAAAGATTTATTAATAATACCAACACGAATTTAATTGGACCACTGTTCTAAAATTTACTCTTAATTTTTCTTGAATTAGTGTGTAATAAGAAACTTTTTAACACACCTGAATACCTTGTTTCTCATATACTGATGCACGTTATTTAAATAGCTCAGTTTCACAATAAAAAACTTCTCGCTTTTTGGAAGATCTTTTCTTGATATAAAATGGGGTTCCAGTAAAAGGATTTTGGCAAACGATACAAGATATTTGAAAATCATTAACACGACTTTTATTTTATATAATTCTTTAGAAAGCCACCCACGTCGTGTCGCTCGCTAATCGCGGATTTTAACTTAGAACTCACTAGCGCTCGCCTAAATATGGCTGCTGCTCCGTGTATCGAGCCAGTGCCTAGTATTTTCGGATAACTTACACTATTCTAGATTTTTCTAAGCACTTTTTGACACTTCCGGAAGCATCTTTTTTCTATAATAACAATAACTTTCAAGGTATTGTATTCTGTTTGTGTTTGTCTTATGATTTTTATTAAGGTATCTATAGTTTATTTTTAGTCTTACAATTTGTAAGTTTTATATTGAATTTTTAGAAAATTTATGTAACCGACTGGCAAACCACGCCCAAACATTCCAAAATATGCGAAATATATTTAATACCAGGTTCAAATTACGTTCAACAATTTAATATCTGGAATACAACGGAATAAAAAATTCCTTTGATCAATGGCGTGATCGCGGAAGTATACGTTTTTGTGATTAACCCTTTCCAACACAGCAATTTAGCACTTTGATGAAAAAATCAAAGGCTTTAAATTTTTCCTTTTATTTTAGTAACTCCCGACTTTGAGGCGGGGAGGAAAATTTGTGGTGCGTGTAATCAATTTCATTTTTAAATAAATAAAAGTTTTTTTTATTTATTTAAACGGCACAAGGTTTCAAGTTCACAAAATATACTATCACTGGATAGTGACTGTGGGGAGCAAACTAAACACGAAAAACAATTAAAACTTTTATTTATTGCACAAAGTCACTGGATACGAATTAAAATGGAGCACCGTTATTTAATTCATATTATATCCACTAGACTATTCGACATAAGTTCGCACTAATCCACGCCAATTTGCACGCAAGTGTCCACTTTATCTATGGACTATTACTTGTTTGTTTTATTCGCTCACTTCTATGGTCGCTTCTCTACCGCGCGCACTTTCCATTGCTTTTACATGTAATTTGCTGTAACCCGTCAAAAATTACGGTACTTTTACATGTCAGTTCTTAAGAAAAAAGTATTTATACGGACGTTACACAAAATTACGACGGACGGACGGACAGAACTTATTATAATTGGGATTGTTGGTTCGCGAATGTTCGATCGACTTCTCGATATTTCTAGTTAACTAACTAACTAACTAACCATCATGCCGTTTCCCCGCAGGGATAGGCAGAGAGGATTGAACGCCACACTCTTCTATCCTGGCACACCACTTTTGCTTCGGCCACATTCATGCATCTTCCCATACACGTTCTACGGTTGTTGCGGCTTTTAACAGGGCCATCCTCAAATACTTGTAGTACCTGATCGTGCCAGGTCTTTCGCGGACGCCCTCTATTCCTGTTGCCTTCAACACTCGCCTCATATATTTTCTTAACCATCCTTTCCTCGTTCATACGTTCCACATGACCAAACCATCTCAGCACTCCTTTCTTTATTCTATCTACCACACTACAGCCAGCATTGCATTCACTTCTAATTTGTTCATTCCTCACTCTATCGACCAAAGATTTTCCACACAAGCGTCTTAGTGACCGCATTTGCACCGCATTCAGTCTACTTTCATTCCTCTTTTACCAATTCCAGGCTTCACTTCCATACATAAGGGTTGGCACTAGAACGCCATTATGTACCGTTTCTAGTTTCTTTGATAATTCACGTGGACTGCTCTAAAGACTTCGAGAATGTGTTATTATAATTGTATTTAGACTCACCTGACAATGCATTATTGATAACAAGGGTTTTAGACATTGACGTATTATAAATATAGACACGTTATTCCCATACTAGCCCATGTAGCAAATATCGCATTGAAAGAGACAACAAACCACGGCACACTTATTTCACAAACGCTCTGCGTGTAGACAGAAAAATTAGGTAATTTGAAGTCACGGTGACTAAAATAACATACTCATTCTAACAATAGTGTACTATACTCTATTTATTTTTCCCCTGGACTTTTTTTCGGCGTAACGTTGAGCCTGATCACAAAGAAGGTCCGTTCGAAAACGAATGGAAGTAAGGCAATTACCTTACTTTTGAGTTGCCAAGATTTCACGCTTGTAACGTATCTACAGTTTATTATATCATTGGTTTTAGACATGTGGCGGATAAAATAATTCTGTCTCTGGGTATCCAGCCTAGGCAATAATGAGTGAATGTGATGTTTTTTACGTTTTCAAAGTAGAAACTATATCTTGAACACGTTGACGCCTACGTTGCCTAGCTATAACCCGTCAAAAATGACGGAATATTCTTTCGCGTCTTTGCTTAGCCCTATTATATATTTGTAGCTCCACGGAGAGGCCGCCGTGAAACGGCCGGTACTGGTTTGGTGGCCCGGGGTTCAAGCCCCATCTCCGGCCACTTTTTTAGCCGTGAATTTCAATGAAATTGCAGACGTTACACGAACTTGCGGGGACAGACAGATGGACGGACGGACAGACAACGAAAATATTATGTTTGATGATATCAAAGAGTTAAGGTTGTTATTATGGTCGTTAGACATATTTCACTGTAAATAGTTTCGGATATTTTATACGAACCGTATGTATTTCCGAGAAGCGAATCTCGACGTTTCGTTGAATACTTATTCAACGTCATCAGGAGGACGACCTTTACCTGCGGAGGTGGAGGTTGGACTGATTAGGTGCTGCTTTCTAGGGCGTAAATTGTATGCACTTTGTTGTGGAGTGTTCTCTTCTTTTACAATAGAGGTCGCCAGTGTGCAATATGTGCTAGTTACGTCGGCGGATTTTACCGCGACTTCTCTCAAGGGTTGAATCAATGTCGTTAGAACAGGGCGCCAAATACTTGATAGTTTGTAACTGTCATCTCTATTGAAATTGGGATGTTTGTATATTTCAATGGACTCCCTCACTTATCTGGGTATAAGGTAAGGTTCTGTTGATAAGATTTTTGCCTTGTCAAATCTGAATGAAGTGACAGAGATTCCCTTTGGATGCATACGGTTCGTATAAAATCAAACATAATATCAAGTACTCCTAAATACTTCAGAGCCATAAAAATTTAATATTTCGCGCGCGATTTGAAATTAATAGATATAGTGGGTAGATTTATTTGACGAATTAAAGAATTTATATTGAACTAGCGGACCCGTCAGATGCTGTTATGTCTAAACATTGTCTAGACATGACAACGTCTGGCGGGTCCGCTAGTTATAAAGAAAAAAATCTTAGAACCCAGCGCCACCTACCGAGTCCAGTTGTAAATCTAAACTATCCAGGGACCCACTCAAACGCAAGCAAAAAATTTCATTAAAATCGGCCTTTAGGAGTATAGTGACATAAACACGTACAGAAGAATTATATATGTAAACAAATTATGAAATAAAACACTGAACTTTGTTTTTTTCCACTATTTTATATTTGAAACTTGTTACACGTCCGTTTCCTTCATCAAGTGAATTTAAAAAAAAACAAATTTAAGTATTTTATTTAATAATTTGTTAAAAAAAAATCAGTGTTTTATTTAATAATTTGTTAAAAAAAAACGAAGTTCAGTGTTTTATTTCATAATATGTTAATTATGGATTTCCACAAAGTTAACACCGAAACATTCAATTACTTATATATGTAAATATATCTGTTCTAATATCAATACCTATTGTATTAAGAAACTTAGTATACTCGTATATTAAACATTAATACTCAATTTTAAAGTTATCTATAAAACTATCTTCTTTCTTTTTTAACGCAATTTCTTGGTATGTTATTAAATTATAGATAACATTTACAGTTTAAGAATTTTTAATTTTATTTTTAAATAAGCAGACCGTCAATAGGTCATTATTGACCCTTATGGTCCTTAGATGGTCCTAGAGAGACATTAGAGTAGAAAGTTTAAAAAAAATTATGAACATTTTGAATATGATATAATAACACAACACGCTTTTTATGAAAAATTAATAATAAATAATTAATAATAAATATATTTATATTTATATAGAATTGTAAGTAATATTCTGAAAAAATACTATTACAAATTAATTATATAGGAATGAGTACAGTTAAAAAAATGCATGTTGTTATTATTCATAACTTGATATCTATTGTTTATAATTTTGATGTACAAGGCATATGTTAAAAGTAGAATAGGAGATATGATACACCTCTGGGGAACCGAAAACATGACGAACCTAAACAAACTCCAAATACAACAAAATAAAATACTGAAAATGGTCTACAGTTTGAAATACCTGATATCAACTGAAACGGTTTACCGAATAACACAGCAATTAAACATTGACAACAATACAAAAATCGAACACTAAAACTCGTTCACAAGCTAGAAAATGGGGAAATACAAGATGAAGACATTAAATTACACAAAAAACACGAAAATCATCAACACAACACTGAGACGGCTCAAAACTACCACATAACTTTAGACAAAATATAAACAGGAAGACCACGACTAATTTGTAAAAATCACACAACAACCTACCATAACAGATCAAACAATTGTCATCTAACAAATTCAAAATAGAGGTGACAAAAATGCTAAAATTCAGCCAAATATAACAAATGAGTTTGTGTCCTTGTTATTATTATATCGAACTATCACGTGAAATGCGTGTCTCTATCATATTTTAAATAAAATAAAAATAAATAAATAAAACACGTCAATCCTCATGAAAACATGGGTTTCACAAAGATGAAAAAGCAAAACAGAATTAATTTCTAATTTAATTAATATATTTATTGCGAGTTTTGTTGGCACGTAACCACTTACGAAGATTTTAAATCTATCATTTTCGAGACGTACCCGCCTCTTGATAAGGATAACCACTAAACTGGCATGTAAATACCACCACACACCACAAGCTAGTACTATTCACAAACTTACACCTTTCCAAAATATTCCTCACTAGAGACATAACCATCGGCAGGTTGGTCCTGTATAATTCCTGTGGTAATTATCAGAAACCTTAAAATCAATTCTCTACATAATTTCAATATTATGTTGTACTGGCCTGAACTGATTCAGATGGTCTCGTATAATATACCGAGACAAACGATACATCACGAAGTGTTCTTTGTAGGGGCCCACAGGAATAACTATGCATTAAATTGACCGTTAACACGCATGCATCGCCTTGGAAATTTTTAGAATTCGTAGACATTTTTCGTTGTAGGAGCATACCCAAATTAAGAATTACTTAGACTTAAAATCAACCAATAGCACTAATTACAGTTTATTGGACTAAATTTTTACTTATGTTTTGTTCCCCATAAAATATATTTATTTATTTATTTTAAAGAGTCCTCTGTATTGTTCATTTCCCTTTTTAACGAGTTTCGATTTTTTCTTTTATATTTATTTTTTTGGTTTATTTTATCTTGTTATCTTATTTATCTAGTATATTGGTTTAATTATCTTTATTTTACTCTATTATTAATTTGTTAAGGGTTTCTAACTATAACTGTTTGCTTTTGTACTAATCATCGTTTATATATATTGTTACATTATATATTATTCATTTATCTTAAATATGTTTAATTTATATTATTATTTACTGTAAAACGTGTTCTTTGTTAGGTGTATAAAAATCTTTTTAATTTTTTGTACTGTAAAAGCCCACCAGGGCGTTGATTAATAAATAAATTATCAATCACACCGCACAATAATCGACAAAAATGCGAAACTAAATACACATTACTTCTAGTCTCTAAACTATTATAGCCAAGCATACCCTGGAGAAACTCGGTTGGGTTAAGCTAAGGTAAATTTATGCCCATACTCTCATATATATAGAGTTCTCATATCAGCAACGTATTTAAAAAAATCAGATCATTGACAATTCTCAATATGAATCCAAGGGTTTTCAATAATCAATTACATAGGTATATAATTAATTTGTTATATTAGAGAAACAATTTTAAAATACATGTATAAACCATAAATGTGTTTATCCGATTGACGTCACTTGTTCCTTACTACCGAGAACTGAAAGTCAGTTTAAGTGTTTTGGCAATTAAATCCACCATCCACGAAATAAGTATCGCATAATGAAATAATTTTACACAATAGTAACCAATTACTTGGGGAGAAATTCAAAAGACGGGGGGTGTCGTTTTTACACCGTGAAGGGAAGAATTTATCGTCCTTTGTTTCATTACTCGTAAATCTATTTACAACGAAGAAGAAACTTAATTAATGTTTCCTTGAGCCCGAGTCCATTTTTCTTTGGGAAATTTTTACAATAAAAACCGCCCTAATGAACAAGATAATAAAAGTTCAGAACAACTCAAACAATATCATAATAATAAGCTGTAATCAATTTTGGAAACAAACCATTCTTTTGATATTAACAAATTTTATATACAAATAACACCGGATTACAATTAGATAAATTAAAATTTTTTGAAATTAGAAAAAATAGAATGGGTCCTGACTGAATGACTCTTGCGGAAGCAGCCCAAGACAGGGAGTATGGAAGCACCTTGTCGAGTCTTTTGGCTCCCATTTACTAGAACAAGGGGATGATGATGATAAATAATATAAACTGTTTAAAGAAAATTAAATATTATAAATAACCAAATCTCTCTGCAAATAATTACCATTTTAGTTTTACCATTAACCAGGCCAAGTAGTTCGCAAAAGCAGCAGCTGCTATCGGTACGGTATCGCGGTATAACTTGATCTTAACACTTACACTTACTCATCACATCAGCCCTGATGTGATGAGGCAATAGGATCCGAAACGTTGGCCAGCGAGGTCAGATATACACTGCAGAAGATTCTGTTCTGAAAGCCATGAAAACCTGAGAACATTTAAAAATTAATAAGAAAATTCACCTTCCTCATCCTTGCTCCTAGAAAACTGTGAAGCGGTTTTGTATGGACGCCTCTCGGTGCCGCTTGCACTCATATGAGTTTAAGTGGCGTGAGGACGATGATCACTTTAGCATCAAATAAATCCAAATTGGGTGGCGAAAGTGTAAGGTTGATTTGCTCATTAAATAGCCCAGGGTACCTATGACTTAGGTCCCCCTTCACTGTAGTTATTCTCCAAACTCTTTGACATACAAACTTTTCATTAAAACCTCACGAACTTTTTCTACCACCTTGTCTTTTCATTGTATTTATGTTGTACCCAAGTACACAGAAGGGTTGACAAGCTATCGCTAAACACTCGGGTTGTCTAGATCGGACCTAAAGTTCACAAGCCTCGGTGTCCCGAAATTGACTAAGCGCGCTAATTCGTGCCACTAATCCCTCTCGCGCGGGGCGTGTTAGAAATATTCGTAACATTTTTATGAAGTCTCACTTTTATCTTGTGTTTTGTTTTCATCTTATGCGATAAAAATGTAATGTAATTTGGTGTACGGTACAATCCCGATACCTCACACATGCCAAATAAGTCATCTTGCTATTCACCTAATATAATTATTATTATAATGTTTTAAATGCTAAAATATATTATATTACGTTGCAATCATCTCCAACTTTAACATGTGAGCGGGCCAACCAATCAGGGAATAGGATCGATTGATTTGACCGTTTGTCAAACTAGAAGCATTTATTTATTTTTAATATATAATATATTTATCTCCTTTGTAATACAACTTAAAATTAATTGAAATAAACCATGCATTATATTCAAATGATTTCGTGATGTGACATCTGAATTTCTTTTTAAATATGTTAATATTTCTGTTTCTAAAGCTACGTTATATCTTGTTTATACTGAATTTTTTAATAGTAACCTAAAAATTTTTTTTAAAAAATCAGTTTAAATTACTGTGAGTATGTATTCTCTTGTACCTTGTGCTTTTCTCACATGTTTGCCACATATCACACTTCTTCTTTTTCTTCTTTTTCAGCCTTCATCTTACTACTGCTCGATACAGGCCTCTTCCGTACCCTTTCATCCTTCCTTGTCGTTTGCTAGTTGTAGCCATTTCTTCTGCCCTACAGCAGCTATATCAGTGGGCTCATCTCTTTTGACGTCTTCCAACGCCTCTTTTATTCTCCCAAGGTCTCCACTTCAGAAATCTGAGAGTCAACCTTGTAGCATCTTTCCTTGTAACATGCCCTGTTTATTGCCATTTTAGCTTTGCTATATGATCCATGATATCGACTACTGCAGCAGGCATACGCCAAGCATGAATCTCTCCATGAATTTTTGCATGCATTTGAGCTTTTCTACGCTTTTGTTTGTAAGGGCTACCGTCTGCACTCCATACGTCATCACTAGCAGTATACATGATTCAAACTGTTCTCACAAGTCTTTGGCAGAGCCTGTAACCACTAGGTGGCGGGATAGGATACTGTAACCACTAGGATAGGGAAAAATTTGCCAGATATGGAAGGTAGGGGGAAAATAAAATACCTCTCGCAGACCAATAGGAAGTAGCTTCTGACCCATAGTGGGCGGCTACAAACAGCGTCTGTTTCCTATGCAAAGGGCGGCTAATTTCGAAACTCACAAACCCGTCTGGAAAGCCTGGTGTTTTAATTCCAACCCCCTTCCAAAAGAAATGAATACATAACACTAGAATTGCATATTTCATTATTTATTATTATTTTATTATTTTAACGCTTTATTATACCATGAAATCCAAATTACAGAAGCGAAATATAGCACTAAAACATCCAAGCTTTAACAGATCACATATTTTTACTGTAACTTTATTGGAAATCGAACCCGGTACCCTCGATGCGAGAAGCAAGTGTTTTGCCAACTAGGCTACGAGGGCTGCTGTATCAGAAAGATTTTCAAATAGGGTGGGAATCCTATCTTACCCAATCTGCCAATATATTAACAAATCCTTTAAACATTTTTAACATTATTTTTTATATTTATTTTTAAATCAATAAAATAATTAGTCAAGTCTTTATAAGAACCCTGTTTTTTGTAAACTGGTATTTTTTTAATTATAAAAATATCTCAAACACGTATAAATTAAGCACTGATCTTTAAACTTTTTTTACACTTACATATTTGGTGTTTCTTGTCAGCAGTCGAAATCTAATTAAAGAGGCCATTCGAATCATCGGCCCTATTAAAAAAAAGTAGTGTTACTGACATCTTAAATTTAGACTGCCCAGATCAACGTCTCGCGTGCGGAAGTCATACAGAAAAAAAAATCAAAAATGCCATCCCTTATCTCGCCAGCTCCCGGTGGAAGAGCTCTTACTCATTTTTCTCTATAAACCTCCCCTTAACGCCCCCATAACTTGACCTATTTCCTGAACTGGAGGCGATTAACGTAAATCATAGAAGCGTATTCCAATACTGATCATACTAAAGTACCCACTGTCGTCCATTATAAGAAATCTTGCTTTCTTCATCTTTTCAATATACCCTTTCCCGTGAGTTATGAAAAGCAAAGTCCGCACAACCTATGTTAATTCGAGCAGGTAACGATTTACAAATATTCTTTATGGTAAAAAATAATATTGTAAAAAGATAAGTAGCAGATTTTACGAAAAAAAATACGCAGAATTGTTTTCTTTGGTTTTTTTTTATTATTTGGTCACAACACTTAAATGTGATGTATACCGATGCAGATATATGTGTACGTTAGCGATATCTAAGCGCGAAAGAGATTTATTTATTTTATTAATTTATTTAATTTCGTAGGCGATAGATACCTACACATAAGGGAGCGATTTTTTTAATATTTTAAAATTTAAGAAATTAAAGAAAACAATGTTAATAAAATGAAAAACTCATATAGTTAAAAGAGATAAAATAGAATTGCAAATAATTACATAATTACAAACCAAATATAAAAACAATATATTAAAAATGTACAAACGTAATGAAATAAATCTTCTGTGTGTAGTTATCTGGGATATTCTGCCGTCTCTGGCTGACGTTTCGGATCTCATTGCAGGGTTCATCATCGGGCCTGATGTGACGAATATAAGAGAGGTCAGATATATATGGCAAAATATCCCAGAAAACTACACATAGAAGATTCTGAACGGCCGTAAACACCTGAGAACATTTATTATAAAATATATATTAATACACTTATGTTACGACCAGTGGGTCTGGGAAAAAGCTGGGTAAAACAACACAAAAATATATTAGAAAACAAAATGGGTCTGGACCGGTTTAGTCATACAGAAGCAGCACAAGGCAGGGGAATATGTAAATATTTTATCGAGTCTTTGGGCTTCTACCCTATCAAGGCAAGGATATGAAGATGATGATGATATACTTATATAGAATTAAAAATTGTAATAAATAATATATAAAAGAGACTAAAACGTATTAATTGGTTAGTTTTGTTGGTTTTATTATTTGATTTTTTTTCATGATGATGATGATATACTTATGTAGAATTAAAAATAGTGACAAATAATATATAAAGGAGACTAAAACATATTAATTGGTTAGTTTTATTATTTGATTTTTTTCAGCCAAGCGGTATGTTTGAGACGAGCAAAAACTATTTTCAGTATAACAGCAGTTGTTTGTACCTCGAAATTCTGTTCGATCAAATTGAAATACTGCCTTCTCAACGCATGCATTTTGCCAGTTCTACTTAACGGATGTGAATCCTGGAATTTCGCTAAGAATCCGCATATTGCATTTTGAAGACAGATGCTCACGAAGAATTCTTGGCGTGTGGTGGTCAGTCTCCTTGGACACCCTGTAATAAGGAAATGACACAATAGTCCCCGATCACCACTGTAAATAAAAAGAAGAGATTCCATATTTTATTTTTATTAGACACTATCAGACTACTGGAATTAAAAACATAAAAAATAATACATACATGTTTAATACAAAGTCCACTCTTCCAATTACAAGTATTTTTTGCCTTCTTTAGCAGCACACATATATATTGTCACGGGTCGTGACAATATATGTGTGCGCTAATAAAAACAATGGAAATAAAATGACAAGGTCAATTACAACGAATTAAACTTAACGCTATTTTTTTAAATTATACTGTTTTGCAATATATCACTCGTATATTATTTATCACTAACATTCAATTCTTGCACACAAAACTCGCACTTATTTATTTTGCTACTATCGGTAAGTACTTTTTCGCTGGTATCTATCCATCCTAAATTCACAACTGGGCACACCTGGCCGTCGTCTCGCGACTTAATTCGTACTGAACGTACTGTCAAAACAAACTCCCCGCACGGCTAAGTCCCGCGCTATTTATAAGCGGTCACGTTGGTTTAGAACTTTCTAAATTCTTAATTTCCTTCCTAGTGTTTGTCGTTTCTGTGTTGTTTAAGGCGTCTCCTGATAATACGAGAGTGTAGTAGAAGGTGTTAGAAGCCTCGATATTAATGTTGTCATGAACATAATACTTTTCATATCTTTCACTTATAAATTATTTGTGTTATTATAAGTATTAATATTGAGCTACAGCAATAGAGTAATTTCACATTTTACAGATATCTATGAAAATATATGAAAAAGATTCAAAAAATTAAATTATATATTGTAACTTAGTATGGATGGTGTGGAATAATGTTTTCATTCATAAATTTTATTATAAAAATCTTTAAAAATTCGAATCCTTAAAACGCAAAATGATTGGTCGTGACGTTGTTTGGCTAGAATTATAGACAAACATATGTGATCTGGTGTCTGTCACTGTAATTTGTAATAACTATCTAAGAACACATTTCAAATAATGTAGGATGGATTTTTGCCAGGAAAATCCGATGACTTCCATAAAATTGACGTTTCAATGTTGGACTCATTTTTCAGTTTTCAGGAATGAATTTCTACGTTTGGGTACCTTATAATGTCTTTTCCCTCAAAACTTTTTCCCTGAAATTACAGACACACTACACAAAAAAGCCGGCTGTAAGAACACCAATGAACATTTAAATACGTAAACTTGCCGTTATGTGTTACACGTCAGATGACATAAAAAGACACGCCAAACGTCACTTGCGAAATTAAGCGTTTTGGCGGGAGTTTATAATCGTGATTTTCAAAATCGTTTTTTAATGTCAATATACATTTCAAAAAATTTTTTTAGTCATAAACATATTTTCTAAACCAAAGTTAAGATTTTTCTATTAAAAAAATGTAAAATTACCCTATTTTAGTCAGTAAGAAGTATCCAGGTTTCCATGTTAAATAATGAACGAAAATCGTGTTAAGTTTTTATTTTTATATTCGTTATAAATCTTCATGTATGTAAAGCGTTGCTATTGGATAAAGTAAAAGTAAAGACAAGTATTTACACATCAACTAATTAAGGAACTTAATATAGTGAGGAAGTAAATGATTGTTCCGTGGGCTCAATAACTGAAGAAGTGTCATTTTGAGGTAATTGCATGCTTATTAAAGACCTCCTTCTCTTCATTAATCAATCCGTAGTGCACTTATTAATAACAATAAAAAGAACCCGTCAACTGAAACAAAATAAATAATCGTTTATATGCATGTACGTGCAAACATGCAGATAAATATGCACAAATGCATACCATTTTACCTTAGTACGCACGTAGATATACATAAATACAAATGCATTGTAGCTGTCGTTTCCAAATGCTGTTCTGCTATACAATAGATTGTACATCTATCTACGTTTATACATTACTAGCTTATATTTGTGGCGTACAGATACAAAACCGCCACTT